>JANHFX010022371.1:2725-44369 GCA_027560015.1 Chloroceryle amazona | reverse complement strand
GGGGGGCAGGCGGGGGAGCGCTCTCCAAGCCACATGGTGGGCTGGAGGAGGAGCCGTTGCCCAGGCAACAGCTGAGAGCATCCTTCACCCCTGAAAATCGTGTGCTGGGGCTGCTGCCACAGCCCCATGGCTCAAGGCACTGCCTAGGACCCCCGGGACCCTCCCCAGACCTTGCCCAGGGTCTGCCCTGCCTATAGGCACCAAATCTGCCAGTTCCAACTCTGGCTGCACACCACGACACCATCACTTGCAAGCTGCTTCCCTACACAAGGATGGGGATTGCCCCCCTGCAAACACTGGGGCTGGGATAGTGTGGGGCAGGTGGGAGCTGGGGACAGACAGAACCCCTTCGACATCCAGCTCTAGACTGCCCACAACCCAGCCCCGCCTGCAGAACCACACTGACCCTGTGACAACAGTAACGCATTGGTGACCCCGGGACCTCAGTGCCAGGGTACCAAAGCCCAGGCAGTGCCAACACGCCGCTGCGGTGGGAGCAGCAGTCCCCATCCCCCCACTGCCTGCCTTCATTCCACGGCTGCAGAAAATTCCTGGATTTTACCCCAAGATGCCCCCTCCGAGTGTGAGAACTCCTCCTCGGCCTGCTCCCATAGCAACTGTTCCCTAGCTACCCAGCCGCACTTGCTATTCTCATCCCTGTGCAGCTGTGTGCAGCCCCCCCGTGCGCTGCGCATGAGGCTGCCCCCAGACCTGGACCCCAAACCCACCCCTGCACCCATCCTGGCCAGGCTCCCACCTCTGCACCCTGGCCCCCATTGAGCGTTGTGACCCTAACCCTGCTTGCACCATATCCCCCTCTGAGGGGCTGTCCCTTGGGCAAAGGATGCAGTGCTGTGTGCTGGCACGGTCCCCCTGTGCAGTTTCCCCCCAAACAGTGATGCACAGCATCCAATCGGGAGCAGAATTTCATCCCCAGCCCCACAGCACACTAATAGGGGTGTTGGGGGCAGATATACACCAGAGGGGACTACAGCCCTGAGCCCCCAAAGGCCATAAGGCCTTGTACCCATCATGCTCCTGCACAGACCCAAACCATCCAGAAGCAGCCATGGAGAGCAACCCCTGGTCCCCAGGGCTCGGCCCCAGCCTTTCCCAGTAGGACAGGACAGGAGCACCAGCAGAGCCCACGGTAACGCAGGAACAGGGTTCCCTGCCTCTCTCCTCCTTCCAGCCACCAACCCTGTATGGCCCAGGGTGGGCACCTCTTGACACGACAGCAACACAAGTCACAGTGAATCTTAACAAAAGGTTAAAAATTTAAATACTCTCCAACTTTAGTGCAAGGCAAGCAAATGATACCACAGGTCCAAGTAGGTGCTCAGCCCCCCCGGGGGGCCTGGCTCAGAATGAGCAGAAGGCAGCAGCACGTGCACACACGTGTGCGCACATGTACACAAGAGACAGGTTATTGCTCGGGACACAGCTGGGACAAGTGCGCACAAGAGGGGAGAGGATGAGCAGAACAGTTAGGCTGAGCCCCATGCTGTTCCCCAGAGACATGCAGGGCTCAGCCACTCCACTCCTGTTCTGTCCTTGCGCGCAGGAGCTGTGCTGGCTCCCCAGGACTCCTGGGGACACACTAAGCCAGTGCAGGGGAGAGGTTGGTCCTGATCCCACTCGCTTCTGGGTCCCAGCTCACAGAATAACCTTGGGGACACTCACTGCCCTGGCTTTGCTCCCTGAGAACAGGGTCCCTAATGTGTCTGCTCCTCCAACACTGAGCTGGGCTGGGGGAGTGCAGCACCCCCAGCACACACAGATGTCAGGGCTGGAGCGGGTGGAACTGTGCTGGGGCCATCCTGCACCATGCCAATGATCAGGCCAACCCTTTAAGAGCCAGCAACAGGTACTTTCTACACAGGTACTGTGTTCCTCGGGCAGCCTGCCAGTGGTCTGGAAGGGGGGCTGGGATCAGCTCCCCAGAGCTGGTGGCACATGTGAGATGAGGCAGGAGGAAGGAGGCTCTGGCAGACAGGAAAGCGTGCTTGAGGCAGTGACGCTGTGTTGCCAGGGTGCAATGGCAGATGCTTTGGCCCAGGGGCTTCCCTTGCCTCAGGGCTGACTGATAGGCTCTGCTGGAGCCAGGGACGCCCTCAGCATGGCCAGAAAGGATGCTTCAGACACCTCAAGGCATAGAAGGCTTCTGCACAGGATTCCCTGGTACAAAGCTGGGACCATCGCTCCCCCCCACAGGAGTACATTTGTGCCTGTGACAGGGTGGGGGCAGTGCAGGCCCCCATCTATAGATCAAAATCCAACGCGTGATATGTACAGACCAACATATATAAATATACACCAAACCTGCAGTGCTGCTTCAGCGCCATGGAATGTGTCAGCAGAGCTGCTCCAGCCAGGTCTGGGCCTGGGCCCGTGCCGGCACAACTCCTCCCTCCCACCCTGGGCCAGGGAGGGTAGCGGCAGCTGGTGGGCAGCAGCGGCAGCAGTGCAGTCCCAAGCAGCACACTCAGAAGCATCCAGGTCTGTCTCGAGGACAAAGGCTTGCCCCTGGTCAGAGGCACCTCAGGCTGAGCCACACGCTGCTGCCAGCCCTGGAGCCATCCTCAGTCTTCAAATACGGACATGCAAAGCTGTAAACAAATCCATCTCATGAGACCGCTGCTGCCTTGTCCTTCAAGGCTGTACTGTTGTTCTGCTGGGCACCCGGAGAGGCAAGGTTGTCCCCGGGGCTGGAGAACAAGCTGTGTTCTACAGCAGGGTGGGCTCTTCATCACTGTCACTGCAGTTTCCACAACAGTCCTGAAGTCAGAAGGGCAAGGAGAGGGAAGAGGGAGAGAGAGGAGCACAGCAAGCAGAGGGTGAGCACGGTCACACAATCCAGCCTATAGCTGCCCTCTGCCGGGAAGGGCCAGGTTCCCCCCACCCAAGCCTGCACATGGGAGAGCTACGTGGAGGCAAGGGGCTGGAGGTGACTCCCAGGCAGCAGAGAAACAGTCAAACTGCATGTGGGGGTTCATGTCCTGGCAGACAGACTAGTGAGCACACAGCTGACTAGCTCAGAAGCTGGGAGGAAGACGGGTTCAGTGGACTACAGCCACCCAGCAAGACAGCTCAGTGCCAGCATGGATGATCTGCCTTGCTCAGGGCTCAGCCAGCTGCAGAAGCAGCTGTAGCCCCTTTTTCCACAATGGGGGTCTGAGCACAGGACAGTGCCAAACCTGTCACAGTTTCTTAATCCTTCTGTGTGTTCTGGACACGCAAAGAGAGGAGTGAAGGAAACTTCCCCACAGCCCCCTAGGAGCAGAGCTCCCAGCAGCGGCAGTACAGGGGCAGCTTTGGCTCAAGCTGAGAGCAAGGCCTCCCCCAGGAAGGCAGCAAGAGCAGGGAAGCAGGATTAGTGGCTCATGGGGCAGTTAGAACAACAAGCAGCTTGTGCTCTGCTGGGGGAAGGGGATAGTCACTGAAGGACAACACTCCTCTTTCTCAGATCTTGCCATGTCCGCAGACCACCGGATATTTCCCTGAGCAGAGCAGCCAGAAGAGACTGCTCACCTCTGGAAAGAGAAAACACGTGGCAAATCACAGCTCAACCCCTGCTACAGGCAGCTGCCCATCCTCCAGCAGATCCTGCCTGCCTTGGGAAGGGATGGGTATCCCAGCCCAGAGCTGGCTCTGGCTAGGGCAGCCCACTGAATAGGGAAGCACAACTGGGAGCTTGTCAGGGAAGCGGGAGTCAGCTCTGGGTGGCTAAGAGTGGGTGCAGAGCCAACCATGCTCGAGTTCCACAGCTGCAAGCAGCTGTTGAGAGGCAGCAGTCCAGACTTTGCCAGTCCTGGAAAGAAGGCACTGTTCTGGGAAGAGGAGACAGGCATGCAAGTAAGCCCATAGCAGATGCAAGACACTTCCGTTCTCCTCATCCCTCGAAAGCACTGCTGTCTGCCTGTTCAAGATCTGACAGAAATGCTCTGGGGAGCCCAGGAGCCCATTCCAAGAGCAAGTCTTCTTCGGGGATAGTATTATTCATGTAGAAAGGGAGCGGACTTGCTATTTTAGTGCCTTCAACAACAAATTCCCTGTGTGACTGCAATACATTTAGCCTGCACACTCCATCCCAGCTCCCTTGACTGCCAGCATGGGGAGTACCAGCCAGGGGAGGGCTGGCTCTCTCCAGCCTTGTGTGGGTCCCCTTGAACTCCAGCCACCCAGAACAGGGGGAGACTGCCTCCTTCCCCCTCCTGCCCAGGTCCCCGCAAGATCTGCCTGGCACAGGAAGGAGCAGGCTCAGCACTCCTAGAAGACTTGCTGGGGAGGAAATGCTGGACAAATACTCTTACCTGTCTGCTGAACAGGCGGTGGAGTAACCCTTTTTTGGGCTGTGGAGAAGGCTGCCCTTTCCAGTCTAGGTCTGGGGGCACCGTGCCATCTGTGCTAAAGACATTCAGCTCCTTAAAACACTCTGTCTCGATCATCTGGAAAAGAACAAAGATGGCTACAGCAACTGCCAAACAAAGCCCATCAATGAGGGCCAAGCAGAGTGCAAGAGCAGCACGGAGAACATGAACCCTGCAGGACACACGGCCACAGTGGACACAAGCTGGAGCAGAGACCTGTCTAGCAAACCTACCTCATTCTGCCACGGAATGGGCACGCTTCCTGTAGCAAACTTCTGGTAGAAGTCATTGTCCGCAGGCTCCAGCTCCACCCCCTTCACTGTGGAGAACTGCTCAATGTCCAGAACATCCTTGCAGTAGATGGCCTGGGGCTAAACAACACAAAGATTGCTCCAATTAAGATGCCATCACCTCAACCACCAAAGCCCGGTGGTCCCCCTCTGCCTGCAGCCCAGATCTTACTTCACCCCTTTTCTGCAAGGCTACAGAAACAAGAGGGAAGGGGATGGGTGCCACCTCCTCAGAAGAGCCACCCCAGGACTCCTGCTTCCCTTGGCAGCACCAGTGGCTGAAAAGGTCAGGACATGGACCAGCACTTACATCTGGCTTGAAGGGGGGGTCCAGCATGCCCGCTTCCAGCCTCCGGAAGTTGAGATGCTTGAAGAGAGGGTGCTCCTTCACCTCCTTGGCCCCAGCTCCTCGGCAGCCCAGGCGCTCCAGTGGGTCTTTGCACAGGAGCTGCAATGCAAAGGAAATCAGTGCCCTGGGTGGAGGGATCAGGCAGGATCAGCCCTGAGGTGCGCCAGGCTCCTGCAGTGTATCTCTTGGGCCTGCCAGGCAGCTGGGAGTGAGGAATTGAGGTACTCTGGACCCTCCTGCATGGTCTTGTCAGAGCCAGCATGAGGGAACCCAGCTGCCACTAGCACCTCTACAGGGAGCAGCCCAATGTTCTCCTGCTGTGTGTAATGGGGCAGTGGGAGCGATGGGACAGAGATACACTCATACCATGGTGCAGAGGGAGCGGGCACAGGGCGAGAACTTCTCTGAGTACTCCTCCTGCACTTCCTTCACCAACCGCTCCACCTCCTCCCGCTTGATCTTCTTCTTACGCTGCTGGAAGGGGGACTGTCCCTCGATCATCTCGTACACCAGGCAGCCCAGAGCCCACCAGTCTGGGCTGAATGTGTAGCGCTCATTCTTCACCACCTCAGGAGCTACATAGGAGCAGGGGTGAGGGGATGTACGAGGGCAGGGGAGCACATGTGCAGTCAGAGACCACTTTTACTTTAAACCACGGCCACTTACCCATGTAGCCAACTGTCCCCACCCGGCCCTTGATTGTTTGGCCATCTGGTACATGCACAGCTAGCCCTAGATCTGAGATACGGATGTGACCTGCACAGAAGAGGGGACAAGTTAACAGGACAAGGTCAAGGTACAATGTTTGAAGCTGCCAAGAACACAGAGTAACCCTGGTTCAAGCACAGGAAGAAAGAAGGACCCAGGACCAGGCCTCCTCTTGACCTGCACTCACCATGGTCATCCAGCAGTATGTTCTCCGGCTTCAGGTCCCTAGAAAGAAAAATACATGATTAGCAAGAAGCCTGTTGTCAAATCAAGGGGCACAAAGAACAGCAGCACCTCAAGAAATCACAGCTAAGCAGCAGAGAAATGCAATGCCCCTGCCTCAGGTACGCAGATAACCTTCCCCTCACTCCCTGCCCTGGAATCAGCCCTGCAAGCTCCCTCATTCTGGGCAGGGAGGCAGGTCATGAGAACCTTCAACCCACCATAAGTAAGCAGTAAGACAGTGGCCGATTCCTGCTTTGCAAGTACAGGACTCACTATGTGGCAGGCTCTGCAAGAGAGAGGTAGCAGAGGCTTCTCCTGTTTACCCTGCCCCAGGGCAAAGCATAGGGTAGGAATAGAAGGGGCTTTGCAGCCAGTGTTCAGGCACATTTAGATGTCCCTAACGCATCACACAACCAGGTGAGTAGTCAGTCACACACTCAGCAGTTGTTCTCCCTCCTGCCCAGCTCCATAAGAGCTGTTGGGCAGCCTACCTCCTTTGTTCTTGTGTCAACACTGCCAGAGGAGTCAGGCACCCAAGCACCTGCCCTGAGGCACTCACAGCTCGATCACATCCTGTTCTTGGCGATCATTTACCAGCATGAGGAAGCGAAGCTCAGCTTTCCAGCCTCTCCCAAGAAACTAGCTTTTTGTTTCTGATCCCTTCTCAGCCAGCACTTTGCTGCTTTCAAGCCTGAGCTTACTTTCTTGAGCAGACAGACCCAGCTGGGCTAGCAGGAGCAGCAGGAACTCTCTTGCTTCTGCAGCTCATACAATGTCACCCAGTAGGGGCCAGGCAGCACGCACCTGTACACTATCCTCTCCTGGTGCAAGTTCTCGAGGCCACAGCAGATCTCGGCAGCATAGAACACTGCCCGGGGCTCCTCGAAGCCAGCCTCTCCCATGTGGTAGATGTGGAACTTGAGGTCCCCTCCATTCATGAGGGTCAGCACTAGGCAGAGAGCATCTTTAGTTTCATATGCATAGGCTAAGCTCACCTGCAATTCAGGGCAGAAAGGCTGTTAGAAGACCCAGCTGGGAGCGGGAGGTGAACACACTCTGACGCAGCCACTTGCAGGAAGCGGGATGGAGTCTTTGCTGGCAGAGGCAGAACTGTGCAAACCCAGGGAGGACATGGAAGTGCCTAACAGACGCAGCTTTTCTCAGACAGGGAGGACACTGTTTCCCTGAGCCAGAACTGCTCCTCTTCTAGGCAAGCAGCACCCAGCAACACCAGCAACCCTGGTGCAGCATCTCATGAATCCTCTGTAAATGGCAGTTTCAGGCTGTCCACACCTCACTGCAACCAGGAAGAGAGCTCCCCACCACATAGCTCAGGGCTAGGCTTCTGCCTGCTTGGATCTCTGAAGAGACAGTTGTTGCTGCTTTCTTGTGCCCCAAAGGTTAAGAAGGTGCCTGTGAGACCAGATGGGTGTCTGGGCCTGACTCTGGGGCATTTCCAGCATCTTGTGTAAAGATCATCAGTAGGACGCCCTGCCAGACCCCAGCCTCGTGAGAGAACTGCAGCCACGCGTACACTACTGCATGGGCAGAGCCTGCTCCTGCCTCTCCACACTGGGTGAGGAGCAAAGAGGTGCCAGGCTGGCTGGCTGGAGGAAGAATCAACCACTGCAGCAAAGTGAGAGCAATTTCTATGTACTTACTACAAACCTACTGTTCACTTTTTCCAGGATCTGTTTCTCATTCAGGGCCATGGCCTCTCCCTTCCGCTTTTTGATCCGTTTCTTCTCCAGCTTCTTGCAGGCATACATCTTCCCTGTGGCACGCACTTGGCAGGCACAAACCTGAAGGGGGGACAATGCTCAGCCCCCTCCTGCTGCCGTTTCCACGGCGGCAGTCTAGGTTCTAACCTCAGGAAGAGTCACAGGAAGGCAAAGATGTCCCTGACCCCACCTCACTCTGGGCTTAGCAAGAAGACTGTTGTCAAAGTAGGGACACAGAGAGCAGTGACATCTCCAGATGCCACAGATAAGCAGCAGAGGGCTGCAATGGCTTTGCCACCTGTAGCAGCACCATGGCTGGTGGTTGGGAGGATAGATGGCCAACCCAGGTCTGCATCTGGCAGTGGACAATGGTGGCTGTCTGGTACCCCAAACGCAGAGGAAAGGGTGGTTGCTCACCTCCCCAAAACCGCCCTTGCCCAGCACACGGTACTGGCGAAAAGTGTTTTTGGTCACTGGCTGCCTGTGAGAAAAAGGAAACAGGAGTGAGATGAGAGCAAGAAGACAGCAGGGACTGAAGCCCAAGCCACCCCTGTGCCCTGGCCTGAGAGACTGTGGCTCACCCCAAAACCCCTGCTCAAGGAGACCTTGCTTCCCTGCAAGGCAAGCAATGCCAGAGCTGCTGATAGTGCCAATAAAAGGCTCTGAAGTGGACTGAGAGCAGCTAAAGTCCAGGCCCTTAGCTCCTGCCAGAGCTCAGCACAGGAAGGTGCCCAAGATGCCCCTCAAGCAGCTCATGGGTGCAGGTCTCCCAGCAGTGCTGGGGAGCATTACCGTTCCAGCCATTTCCACTGCAGGAAGCGGTTGAAGTACAAGCTGTCGAGGTAGTCAGCAAAGGGAGCCACACTCAGGTAATCATGGATAAGCCTAGGAGAGAGCAGAGCCAGCAAGGTTCCTGAGAGCTGATCACAGCCATGGAGAAAGCTGGTGGGCCAAGGAAAGAGGTAAGGAGCCCCATGAGCCCAGACACTTTGCCATCCCCTCACCCAGCCTGGTGCAGAATCACCCACGTAGCCCTGGCCCAGAACGGCCCCTCCCCACTAAGCCTGATGCAAAAGGAAGACGTGTTGGAGGTACCATTATGATGAACACAGAACCCTGGGATCTGGCACTGCTAATTGTGGCCTCTCAGCACCAGCCCAGACTGCGGGACAAAGGGGGACGATAGGACTCTTTGCAATTGCCTCTCTGCTTGCAGGGCAAGTGCATGCCCAAGGCTGTAATCAGCTGCTGAAAGCTGTTAGCAACATTCGTCATTGGGTGCCAAGTTGTTCATTTCAGATGAATATCCAGCACAAAAGGCCACAGGGAATCCAGTGAACTGCCTCAGAGAGCACTACCAGGGCTGCCCAGCAGGGTAGAGAACCTTAGACATAGCATCTAGACTGGAGACATGCATCAAGGAGGAGCGGATGGGCTCTTCCCCTTTCAGAGCTTGCCAAGAGCACGCAGGGCCCAGCCTAAAGGCTCTGCATTCAGAGATGGGGACACTTGTTACCACACACGGAGCTAACGCTCCCCAGAAGACTGCCACAAACCCATTGCCACAGCCCTGTGCTCGATGAGGCAATGTACTCCAGCTACTGTTCAGGGAGGGGTGGAGGCTATAAGCCTGGTTTGACAAACAGCTTCTGCTTTGCACCGGGAGCTAGGAGCTCAGCTGCTACCTCTGCCATGGGAACAGAAGTGACCTTAGATGCCTGCAGCAACAGTCAGCATAACCTAACCACAGCGGCCACATCTGCAGACAGCAGGAGAGGGCAGATGCCACCAGGACTGCAGCTGTCAGTTCTGCTGTTACAAGATCCAGGCACAAGACCAGGACCAGCACAGCCAGATGCTGAAGCTCTCCAGAAAGAGGTCTTCCCAAATGGCAACTAAGACCCATGGCAGACTGAGAGGAACGACAGAGGTTTCTGCAGCAGCTTGTGGCTCCCAGAGACCATGGGAGCTCCTTGCATTTGCTTTCCTCAAACTGTGCTGCAAACTGCTAGTCCAAAACTCCCCAGACCCCAGCCTTAGCAACTCTTGCTCTCCTGGAGGAAGGGACCAAGGTGAATTAGCAGCCGTATCTACCCCGTGCTGTGGTGCGACCTGAAGGCAGGGCCCAGTCCTCCAACTTACTTAGTGGATTCCTTGAAGAGCTCCTTGGAAGTTTCCTGCACCAGCCTCTCACAACAGGCATCCACCAGCTGTGAGGGGACTTCAGGCACATGGTCCTCACTCTGGGGACAAAGGGATGGAGTCAGACATGGAGAGCAGAGCCCAAGGGTCCTCCCAGGAAGGAGAAGCCCACAGGAACAGCACAGATGTGCCTGTCTGCTTTAGGTCCAGTGGGGAAAGCAATAATGGTCACTTGTGAGGTGGTGGAGTGGGTCAGCATTCTGCCCTCACCGTCCTGCCCAGCACATTTGCTGTGGCAGGACACGGGCAATCACAGCCATCAGTTTTCTAACTGTTCTACTGTTGCAGGCAGCAAACACAACCCTCTTACTCACATTTGGCTTCAAGTACTTTTCAATCAGGTGCTGCCCGCACTCCTTCCGCTTCTCATCTGGAGTCACTTCATACTCTGCCTGCAGAGAGCGAAGAGCGTGAGGAGCAGGCCCAGCCAGGAGCCCAGACTTGCTACTGGGCAACAGCTGCAGAGCAGCAACACCCTCAGCCCAAGGTTTCCCCTGTTTTCCTGGAAAACCAAATCTCCAGCAAACAGGTCCCTAAGCAAAGGCTCAGCCTTATCTTGGAGAAATGGCAACTCACAGGTTTTTCCTTCAAGAAAACCCTACATGCTTAGAAGTACCTAGCAACTGCCAAAGCACCCAGAGCCAACTGGTCCATGCCCAGGGTGTCAAGAACATCTCTGTCTCCCCCAGCAAAGCCCATCAGGCTTTGTCCTTACCACGGCATCCAGGAACTTGATACAGCGTGACAGCTCAGGTCGCGTCTCGCAGAACTGCCGAAAGAGCATGTGGCCAATAGGCTGCTTCTCGCACAGGCTGTGATAGTCCCGCTCTGCAAAGGTGGAGAAGATCACTCTTGCCAACCCTCAAAGCAGCAGCAACAGCCCAGCACCCTGGCCTCAGGCAGCGGTGGAGGGGCTTTTGACTCATCAGCTAGCTGGTCACAGGTCCCATCAGCCTGAGACTCCCAGCAGAGTGAAGTGCACCCAATGAGCACAAGAGGCATGACCATTGCCCTATGGAAGATCTTCTTCCTTGAAAGAGGTTTGACCTGCTGTTCTGTACAGCTGGCCCCTTTTGTTTCTAGCAAGGAACCTTCATGTCTCCTGCTTGTCTGAAGGCTCTCTTTTCAATCCTTTCCCCACAGAGCTTGACTGATTACTCCAGGCACACAATTTTCATTGGAACATGAGGAACACACTGAGCTTATTTCAAGGCAGATCTCCCAGGCTGAGAGTTGCTCTGATGACTCTTACAAACTACTCATATTCCCAAAGGCCCCGCTGGAAGCAGCAGCACCAAAATCAGAGGCACCATTCCCCCAGATGTCCTGTTAATGCTGCACACAGCAATTAGACCCCCTCACTCCATGAGACATCACCTCACTTGTTCGTCAGCTCCTACAGCCCTCTGGAGCTTGGCTTCCCTGCTGGTTCCTCCTACCCCTCTCTGAAGTCTATCAACACAGGCACAAACCCCTTTGACTTTCCAGAGCACTCCCAGTTCTCTGCTTTTTTCCCCTCTTCCTCCACTCACAAGATGTTGTCTGATCACAGGCCAGGCCAGATTTCTGTAACAGCCATTGGCACCAAGGGCTGCAGGCTGCCTGGGGTGCAGATGTGCAGACATCCACCAGCATACGGAGGATCTTCCTGCACTCCCCAGTGCTGGGTACTGCTGCCTTCCCCTCCCCAGGGAGCAGTTTCTCCCGAGGAAGCTGCGGCTTCCTGAGGGTGCTCAGGAGTGCAAAGACAGCCGGGCTGCGGTGGGGGAGGAGGCCGCCACACCAGCTCTGCCACACCAGCCAGTTCCCTTGTGTCTGTGGGGGAAAGAGTTCCCTTCAGCTGGGGAGGACGAGAGTTTGCTGCTGGTGAGATCAGAAGGTTTTGGCTGCCCACGCCACTGCCCGGGCTCACAGAAGGTTGCTCCCTGTGGTCAAGGCACACAAAGCTAATTCAGCAGTGAGCAACCAACCCTCCATGCCCATGGTCCTGCCAAGCCTCTGGAATGGGAAAGAAATGCCTTTCCAGCAGGTTGTGAGGGGAAAACAAAACCACTCTGGCCAAAGACCAACCCAAGCATGAGGAACGGGCTCATCTCTCCCACAGGGAAACCAAGCAAGGTGGCCACCACCTGGGACAGAAGCACTTCTCATGTGCATCCCTGCGGAGAAGTGGGCAGTGACAGACAGACAGACAGCAGGAGGGACTTGCCTCCCAAAGCATAACAAGGTCACTGTCCCAGACATCGGGACAGCAGGGACAGACAGACCACCAGCACTCACCACCAGCAAATGGGCAGCAGAACAAAGGTGAAGTTCAGTGCTGGCAAAAATATCATGACAGCCACAGGAAGGACAGCTGTAGGCAAAGGATGGGCATCAGCTGAGGGAAAGCTCTCAGAGAAGCAGACAGGGGTTGGGACAATCAAGATCAGAGTTGCAAGAAGAGGCCAGGCCAGAGCTGCGTTCAGTGCTCAGAACTTGCTTCAGGGAGACAGTCCCACTCAGCTCAGTGACACGTGGTCTTAAACAAGGCCAGTGCTGTGCCATTCTCCAGCTGGTGGCTGAATCCAGAGGGACAACTTAAACACAGCTCTCCCCTTCCCAGGAAGGTCATTCCCACCCTTTGTGCCCCAAAACAATTTCAAAAGATAGAATTATAGAATCACTTAGGCTGGAAAAGACCTTTAAGATGATCATCAAGTCCAACCATTAACCCAGCACTGCCAAGTCTACCACTAAACCATTTCCCTAAGTGCAACATGTACACCTCTCAAATATCTCCAGGGATGGTGACTCAACCACTTCCCTGGGCAGCCTGTTCCAGGGCTTGACAACCCTTTTGGTGAAAAAATTTGTCCTAATGTCCAACCTGAACCTCCCCTGGCACACACAACTTGTGGCCATTTCCTCGTGTCTGAGCACTGGTTACTTGGGAGAACAGACTGACACCCACCTCACTATAACCTCCTTTCAGGCAGCTGTAGATGACCTCAGGACCAAGCCGGCTGCACAAACAACATTAAAACCATGAAGAGTACAAAGTGCAAGTATTAAAATGACAGGCCAAGCCCTGCCCAACTGTACAACTCCCATCCAGTCCGCACAGCAGGAACCCAGTTTTGCCCAAGAAAAACTGTTGCATTAGTATTAGAAGCTGAGGTCTCCAGAGGAGGGCTGAATCCCAGACAGAATTGTTAGCAGGACCTTTGATATTTATGCAAAGGCACCCGAAAGTGATGCTCCAAAACTGCAACACTGATCATGTCTGTTTGCAGGGAGCAGGTGGTATATCTCTAGTGAAGCTCATCACAGTCTAGGGGGTTGTGGGTACATCTACAGGCAATACTCGGCAAGCACCATGCAGCTGTGACTTAACCTATCCATCGTTTCTCTCCTGCACACCGAGTAATCCTGGCCAGGCTTTAGCTAATGCATGCCCTATTATACATCCTGCACTCTTCCACAACTCAACTGTGGGTGCACAATACCCCCCATGCTCACCCACCAGTCCCACTCAGCTCCTGCCAACCACTGCATCTCACCGAGGGTTTGTCGAAGATCCTCACAGAGGCTGATGTGGGGGAACTGTAGCATCTGACGCCATTTCTTACTCTTGCCTTTCCGGTTTCCACCACCACCTGCAGAGCACATGACATTGGCACCATGAGTTATGAAGCAAGGACATGTGATGGCAGCCTAGCCTCGCAAGAGCTGAAAGAGGAGACACCTTCTGTCCATTTACATGCGCAAGCCTGGGCAAGGGAAACCAAGACTGAAGCAGTATCCCTGTCTCCTGGCTGGTGCAACAAAAGCATTAAGAGCCTCTGACTGCCAGAGAAAGTGGATGGACCAACCACTCCAGCTGCTGAGCAAAGGCCCAACCAAGAACATGAAGACATTTCACCTGGACATCTCGGTTAACTTCTATTTAAGGTGGGAGAACCAGGGCAGGGCAGGGCAGGAGTGCCTAAAGCCACAGGTTACTCTACACCTGCACAAGAGTTCTTGGCTCCCAGGCCTGTCCTCAAGACCTCTGCATAACTAATCACCTCTTGAGGACAAGGCTTGCTCGGCATGAAGATCTTCCTGCTGTGGTAATGATGTTCATGCCACCTACTCATTCCAGACTGATTGCTTACTCCAGGGAGGGGCTCTCTGAGGGAGGACATGAAGCTGGGAGACAGGAATTCCTGCTCTAATCCTGGCTCCACAAACAACTCACTGCATCGCCTAAGGCTCATCAGTTCAGTTTCCCACCTGTGAAGTGGGGACACTCCCACCTTTCTCCAGAGATAAGCCAGCCTCAGAAAAGCAAGATCCAAAAAACAGATAGTGTTTCAACTTGAGTTGCTGGAGTAAATGCCCGGTACTGCAGGACAGGGTGGGAAAGCTTCTAGATAGACAAAAAAATTTACATCATAGCAAGCATGAAGTACTGCAATACTTGTACCTCTGATTGCTGGGATCGGCCAACCTCCAGGGACTGCCTTCCCCCACCCACTGCCAACACACACACACAATCTCCCATCTCCCTTTGGAAGTAGTTGGAAAAGTTGGGCCAAAGGCACAGCTTTCTGAAATCACAGGGGGTGAACATCATTTATCAGCTCTTGAGAAACAGTTTCATAACACTGTCCTCCACTGTGGATGCAATTCAGCCTCAAATCCTAAACATGGTCCCCAGGCATCCAGCTCCCCATGCTGCAGGAAGCCTTGGTTGGACAGGCAGGTGGGACAGGGCCCCATCACTACTGGTCTTCTGCCGGGCCAGCCCCAGGCCCCTGGCATGCGGAGGGTCGCTGTGCTACATCTGCCCCACACCAGCAGCTGGGCTGCACGATTGTACAAACTCAGGAAGGAAGTGACTCAAGGGTAAGCAGGGGTGGAAGAAACCAACAGTACAGACACCTTCTTGTCAGACATGGCTTGCAGCAATGAAACGGACGGGGAAACTCAGTGAGGAGTGAGGGCACGGGAGGACAAGCCATCCTTGCCACAAGAGTGCAAGAGGAAAGGCAGAGCTGTGCCCCACAGCACCTGAAGGACGAGGACTGTCATCTTGCATTTCCTTGAGTTGTTTGCTTTAAAAGGAGGCTCCAGTGCCCTTCACAGTCCCAGTGTCACAGTCAATAGCCCATCAAGAACTCGTCTCCTCCACACCAACCTCCCATCAACCTCATTTTGGAGATAAGGCAAGGGGTGGTCTACCTCCACCCAGAGCTCACCACAAGGGAGCTTCAGGGTTTGGTGATAGCTCAAAAATGGTCTGTTGTCCCCCTGACAGAGGCCAGCAGGCAAGGGGGACAATGGGAAAGGATCCTTCACCATCCCTGGATCAAACCCTCCTAGAAGAGTTTGAAGGAAACAGAGCATGGTCATCTTATGCAGCAGCTGAAGATCCACAATCCAACCACTCTCACACCAGACCAAAGAGGCTCCTAAAAAGGCCAGGCTGGAGCAAATCATCAGTACTGCCAAATCTGGCCTGCAGAGTGGCTCCATTCTGTCACACAGGCTCCAGAGCTCATCCCAGTGGCCACCACAGCCACCCAACCATGGGTGGGAGAGTTGCAGATAGACAGCACAGCCACCCATGGCTCTGGAACCATTCGGCACAAGCATGCCAATGGGTTGTGTCTGCCAGTTGAGGGAGAGAAGCACTGGGCAGCACCACAGCAGCTGTCTGATGCCTCGCCCAGCATCAGCACCAAAACAAAACTCTGCTCAGACAAAGACATAACCAGAAACAGTCCCCTGGTCGCTCACTCCGTGTGAAGCAGTATCTTGTGTCCACTGGTCACAAATGCCACTGTTTGGCTTTGTCTGAATTTGGCATTGAATGAAACCATGCCATTAAGAACCATAATATCATCATAGTCCACCACAGCCATGGTGCCTGAAGTACCCACATTAAGCCTGACTTTCAAGCAGCTCAAAAATGTTTCTGCTTGTGTAAATTTAATTTTGTTGCTCTTTGCTCCCACAAATCTAATCTCCAAAGCCCTCTAACTGGATTTCACTGGGCCCCTCAGGCTCCAGCATGACTTGCTCTGGCCAGCTGCACACCATGGGCCAGGAGGGACTGTACTTCCCCGCCACTCTACGTGATCTAATGAACTCCCCGACGCCTGCCTGAATCAGATCTTCGATGCAAAGGGCTGGTCCCATGTGACAGGCTTCCCGGCTCCCTTCTTGAGCCATCCTGAGGCTTCTCAACACAGCTCCCCAGCACCTTCGGGGAGCCCCTCTGCTGGCAGGCTGCGTCCCACACCCAGACCCTGGACCGGGACCCAGGCGCTGCAAGAGGTTTGTGGCCCCGCAGCAAAACTCCCGGCGCCGAGCGGACCAGGGGCCATGGTGGGTGTGAAGGTGCGGGCGGGTGGGGCTCACCGCCGCAGTTTCGGGATCGGCCCATTTGTGGGAATCAGCCGGTTACCCGCCTGAAAGAAACTTTTTGCTTCTAAAGCTGCTTTTCCCCCTCTGCCAGAGGAGCAAAAGCAGACTCTGGAAAGGGCAAGGCTGGAGGCTGCCAGCACCAGCAAGACAGCATGGCCGCTCCGGGAGAGCTCAGCACCCGCCGCAACACACACTGGGGACAGACAACGCCGGAGCCTGCAGCCTGCCCGGCCGCTGCCCCGGTGAACGGACGCCACTCTAGGAGGCGACCTGGCGGGCTCACGGCTCAGGTCACCGGCCGGCCGGCACCTCCCAGGCTCTGGGCTCGTTCCGCGGCCGGGCCATCCCGGACCCGCCTGCCCCCCAGTCACTCCGGGCCTGACGCCTCCCCACCCTGCTCCGGGCACCAGCGCCCGCCCGGCGCCGCCGCTCAACTCGCAGGGAACGCGCGGTGCTGCTTCCTCGCCCTCCCTCCCCCGGAGAGACCGAAGCTGGAAGCGCGGGCGGCGGTGTCGGGGGACCCCACGCCACGGGACTGGAGGGCTGTGCTCGGCCCCCGCCCTGCACCAAGTTGATCCCGACCAGAGAACGGAGGGAAAAATAAAAAGTAAAAAAAAAAAAAAAAAAAAAAAAAAAAAAAAAGGCTTTCTTGAGTGTTCCAGAAATTTGCTGGTGTTATTGGCAGGAAATCAGCATCTGAGTGTGGTGAGGAACCAGCCCTACCGAATCCTGATGAGTCTGGGGCAGAGGAACAACCAAAGAGAGAACCTGCTGTGAAAAGCAGCAAGTGGAAGGAAGGCAGATGGTGCTCTGAGCAAGACATGGGAAAAAAGGGATTTTTCCTGAAGAAGCTCCAAGTTGAGAGAGCCAAGAGATTAAACAAAATAATGAAAATGGTTTGGGAAGGCTGATTTGGAACCCCAGTGAGGGGTGGGGGCAGAGCTGTGACACTGCTTTCTGAAACTGTGGACCAAGAGAAGATGATTCAGGAGCCACCTCACTTTGTGCTCATGAAACCCTGACCAAAAAAAGAACTGAGCTGAGATAGAAAGCTCCCATCTTTCTTCAGGGGAGACACACATAGGGAATTCACCAGGACCCTCTGGCAGCATCCCCAGGTAGGGGAGAGCCCAGAAATCCTGCCCTGAAGACCTCGCTGCTTTCTGAGAACCTGCTGCCACACTGCCCGCTCCTCTAGGGATCTGTGTGTGATTTCTGAACAACTGTTGGAGAACGCGAGGAACAGAAAACCCGATGAGAATTTCACCTCTGCTACAGAGCTGGGCAGAGAGTTGCCTTTTCAAATTTTAAATTGATTTTGGAAAGAAAGAGGACAAGTGAAGGAAAACTCCTAAAAAAGACCCCAAACAATAACCAAAACCAAACAATGCCCACAGAAGAAGAACAACAAAAAAATAAACTAAGAAAAGTCATGCAACCCCCCCCCCAAAAATCCCCAAACCCACCAAGCTTCAAGGCAGAGAGTGATGAGTGATGACTGTATCTTAACCACCTCCGTGGCCACACTCAGTAGACAAGGTGGCAAGACAGGGCAACTTTCTCTTTACTAGAAAAGAAGCTGCAGGAAAAAATAATAATAAAAAATTTCCCAAGAAAAAAAAAGAGGGGAAAAAATAAAAAAAATAGTCACCTGCCTGAGGCTGAACTGCCAGGGTCTCACTGACTGAGAACTGAAAAGGTGCTGCTAAAACCAAAAGAGAAGCTGCTGCAGCTGCTTCTGCCTCCGCAGGAAAAACTCGCTTCACGTGCTGCCGGCTCTGCAGGCTGGAGGGATGGCCAGTTTAAACCAGTTGCCCCTGGAAGACACGGAAGGAGACACTGCATCAGTCATTTCAAGTGAGATGAAACAAAAGCAGTGGGTGGACTGCAGATGGATTAAGGACGGTTTTGAGGTCACGGTTTCCTCTAAACCTGACGCCAGTTCAGGCTGGAGGGACAGGTTCCCAAGCACAGAGAGAATCCAGCATCCCCCCAGTTACACATTGGTACTACAGAATATTCACCTCAAAACACACAACTCTTCCCGAGCCTTAAACAAACCCCTTCCCCCTGCGACAACCATCAAAATGTGAAGAGCTGGGAGGGGGAAGCCACTTAACTTGATTCCTTTAATGTCTTAAAAAGGTCACAAGATTATTTTCAATCTTATTAATAAATTTTATTTGGACAAATAGAGAACAACTTGTATCACAACAGCTTTAAACAACATGATTAAAGACCAGGGCACTCCAGGGAGGCCCACGGATATGTACAGTATAGAAGAAAAAAAAAAAAAGTTGCACCTCAGAGCCGATCATGATCAAGTTAAAAATACCTGACTTAAAGTCCATATGCTAATAAATTTCCTTTAGGTCATGACCAGCATGAAAATAATTAGGGTGTAGGTACTCAGCAAAGTTTTCTGCTAATGAGGTACAGCAATATGCTGCATTTAAGGATTAAAATCAAATTCTAGTTTAGTGTTAGCACTGAGCCCTTCAGAGAAATCCAAATTTCTACTCCCCCCACCCCCCCCATTTACAAACATCGACGCTATTCCCACTTGGTGTGCCCAGCAGCACACGGATCAAGTCCTTGAATGGTAAAAAAAAAAAAATCTTTAGAGCTAATACTGGAGGTCTTACATCCCGGTATAGATTTGCCTTTCTGGGCCGTTTCCTCTACCAGCTGCTACAGAAAATACTTGCTAAGTTAACTCCTCAGGAGAAACAACGCAGGTCTCGGGCAATCCCATCCTTTCTAACCATGAAAACGATCTGCCAATTCAAGTTTCATTTGTTCAGGAAGACAGAAGATTTAAGGCTTCGGTGGCAAAAAGAATCCTCTGAGCAGTGTTTTTCTAAAGTCAAGCTGACGCGGGTTACGTTTAACTTTTCTCTTGACTTCAAAATCCCTGGCATCAGGTTTAGGTAACATCCACCTGTTAAATCTGGCAAGAAATCTCTCCTTCCAAAGAGGTTGTCCTAGATCAACCATTTTAGAAGCATATGAGGATAGTTGGTTTAAATTTTTTCTTTTAATTATAGCAACATTCAGAACTTTAATACGTCGATGAAGCAGTGCTCATGGCGTCATCTGCGATTTTGGTACTGGCTGGGTGGATGCTTGCAAAGTATTTGACATCACTGTCGTCATCCATTTGAAGCACCATAATTGTTTGTTCCACAGCTTCTTGATGGGAGTTGGCAGAATTGAGAAAATACTCTGGAAGAGAAAACGCACGGAGTTACAGGAGGAAATGTTTCAACACAGACCTCCCCCTGTTGTCAGGGGGTTCCAAAAGCTCCAGAGACAGTGCACGGGTAGAGTCAAACTGGGAGGTGAAAAAGTGGTGAGGAGCTTCCAATTCAGTGCTGAGGTTTAAAAAAAAAAAAGCTGAACTTCTTTTTATCAGTCTGCTTCTTCCAATCTCTCTGCCATCCCCACGTGATCTGACACGTGTGAGGCAGGGGCTACCCGGGTGAGGAGCTCATGGAGTGGTGATGCTGAATGGAGATGGACTGTCCAGGTGGGGAACACAAAACCAACAGGGCTGGCACCAAAAATACCACTATGAGGGGGTGACGGGGAGAAGAGCGGCAGCCTTGGCGGGGTTAACAGCAGCTGGTCCATCTCAACTCTCCTCGCGCGCTTCCTCAGCCTCCAGTGTGCACAAGCCAGCCACTGACAGCCTCCTCCTCTCTCACCGTGTCTGCACCGTTCACCTTCTCCAGCATTCTGAATATTTTTCCCTATTTCTTCACACTTTCTAAGCTAGAAATGGTGAGTGGTTTGAGAAAGGAAGTGACCAGAACCAGATAAAGTAACCCCAGTGTGGACACTTTGCTGGTTTACAAAACAAGATGATATTTCTCAGGCTGTTTTCCTCTACAGAGCTTTGGACAGAGCACTGCTGACTCTTCTGGCACCTCCTGTGCACAGGGGGTGCTTTCCTAAGCCAAGTCTGCGACTGCAAAGTCACACGTCTCATTTCCCTGAAGAGACTCCAGAGAAGCTTTCTATTCCACTGCTACCATAAGATACATATAAAAAAAAAACCCCAAATCCAACCCAGCAGCCATCTCGTCTCCCCCAGTGAGGAAACAGATGGTGGATTTGTATGGATGGATTCCATACACAAGAGGAAAGAAAAAAGATAAGGAAATAAGAAAGGAGGATTCTTTCTTACTCTTATTACACAGAATATTAAAAGATATATTTATTTTAACCAAATAAAGGGCACTGCTGAAAACCTTCACAGTTGCTAGCTGTTCATTTGTGGTTCTGTGCTCTGACAGCACATCTCCAAACCAGCTCATTCGGGGAAAATGGTCTCAACGCAACAGCAAGAACTCTGAGCTCTTCAGCACTACTCAGCAGTGGCTGCCATACAACAAGGCTCATGATTTTAACACCCAGCACTAAGGAGACTGTAAAAGCAAGAGAGTGACCCACGTGTCTTGTTTCTTCTTTGCCAGCCGACTACAGGGAAGGGGAGGGAGAAAGCGATACGCGGCCGGCCCATCGCGACTCTTTCCACCACTAACCTTTCTCTAGCAGGGTTTGCTTTAACGTTTTTGCGAGCAGGACTCGAACATTTGGAACCCTGTCAGATGCCAAGTGTAATAAGTGAGGCAACAGATGTACAGCAAACTGGTCCATGGGCAGGCAGTCATCCTCACTGATCGTCTGGCAGGGAGACAGAAGAAACTGCATTAGATTTCAGCACAGCCAGGAGAAAATCCCAGCACGCACCAGAGCTAACAGATCTCGCCACCTTCCCAGCACAAATGCAGTAGGGAAGACCCACAAAGCTCTGGGACACAGTAAAACAGTTTCTAGCACAAAGTTGTACACGGTGAAGCGAGTCAAGGCTTGGGAAATTCAGTCAGAAGTCCACCTGATTTTGAACCAAGTCTAGAAAGCTCTCTGCTGAGAGAGCTCTGGGGAGACCTTCTGGGGGCCTTGCAGCACTTCAAGGGGCCTGTTAGAAAGATGGGGAGGGACTTTTGAGCAGGGCCTGTTGGGACAGGACAAGGGGAAGAAAAACCTTTAGAATGAGTTGAATTACTTTCTCATAATCGTATTTTTTTACAACTATTTGTAAAATGCCTGAAGTCATGCATAGAACTTTCTCCATAAATTTATAACTGGGTGATTCAGAAGGATGTAAAGGTGATTGCCTAGTAAATTACAGTCCTCTGTCAAAAGAACATTCAGGAAAGTTTGACTTCCTCTGTTTATTACAGAGCCTTTTGTATGCACAGAAGTCTGTACTGCCAAAGAGCCTGTTAGATCCATAAGTATTAACTTTTTGAACACCTTGTACTTGCACGTGCTACAGAAGGTTGAATCATGGCATTTGATTATGGCAGTTGCTTTTGTGTTGTTTTAATATTTAAAGCATTGTCTGTTTTGTTCAGTTTGCATTATTAAAATGGTACAGAATATGAGTATTGGAAAAAGTTCACGTGCCTGATGCTTTGTCAAATGTGGGAGAAAACAGCAAGTTAAGGTTGAAAGCGGCTTGATCCTTTTTACTGGGTGACTGAAACCTGGGAGGTCAAGGCCAACTGTAATGTTAGAAGGGTATCTTGGTGCTAGATTTGTATCTCTCTTCAGCAGTAACTGCATAAAACTTTTCATTTATTCAGGTTTATTTATGAAACAGAACATCACAATGGCATAGCAGAATTACTGGAAATACTGGGAAGGTAAGCTGTAGGTTTTGTTTAATTAAATTTGCTTGGTCTTTGGCGTAAACTTTAAAAATCAAGTTGGGGTTTGCAGATTGCTTTGAGACAAGATTAAAATAACTTCATATCATATGTCAAAGCTGTAATGAAGAGAGTAAGTTCTGTATAAGATGGCAGAAACGGCAAAAACTTGAACCTTGTGGCAACATTTTGGGATGTGACTATTTTCAAGTCTTATTTTCTAGCTTTGGATCCTTGTAATTAATATTAGTTGCAAAGCAACTGCACATAACATTTCATCAACAATTCATTAGCAAATTGTTCTGATATCATTTTTGTAAACAAAGGAAGCACAGGTTATGAAATATAAAACCTCAGAAACTTTCTGTTGTAAATCCCATTGTTTTGCAAACTTTAGTGATGCATCTGAAAGACCTTGAAACCAAAGTTTTGCAGCTTACAGATGATAGCCTCATTAAAACTAGCTCATTTTTTATCAACTGATTTCTCTAATCCATGTGCGAATTCAGTGGGGTTTTTATACATTAATACACTTATAAAAGCTTTGTTAGGTTTATTTCATGGTGTTTCCATATCTTTGCATGTAAAAATAACAGGTCAGTGAGAGCAGGTTGCTCAGGTTTGTATCCTGTTGGGCTTTGGATATCTCTGATAATGGAGAACCCACAGCCTCTCTGGGCGACAGATTCCCATTTTTGACAAAATAAAAATAATAAAAAAAATTCTTATGTTTGAATGAAGTTTCCTGTGTTTCAATTTCTGAACTTTGCCTCCTGCCCTTTCACTGGCACCACTGAGAAAAGTCTGACACTGTCGTCTTCATGCCGTCCCTTCAGGCATTTGTACATGAGTGAGACCCCCCTGAGTCTCTTCTCCAGGCTAAACAGCTTCCTCAACTTTTCTTCGTATGTCAGATGCTTCAGCCCCTTCATTATATTCATGGCAATTTACTGGACTCCCTCCAATATGTCTACATCCTTCTTGTCCTGAGGAGCCCAGAACTGGACCCAGCACTCCAGAAGTATCTCGCCAGGTGCTGGGCCAGAGGTGCAAAATCACCTCCCTCAACCTGCCGGCAATGCTGTGCATAATGCAGCCCACCTTTTTCATTCTTTCTCTTGATAAACCTATCAAGCTTTAAGTGTTAAAAGTTTGAAAGCTAAGTTGTTGGGGTTTTTTTGTATCCCACCAGGCTTCCAAATCAAAAATTTCTAGTAGCTAAATGAGGCTTCTGAGCTGTAACTGTTTCGTATTGGTTATTCTTCCAGTCCATTAAGGAGCTTCACACAGCATGTTGCTGACATAGAGCTGCTTAGGAGTAATAGTTTTCAGTTGAGTTCCCAGATTTTCATTCATCAGAAGTAAAGAGTAATTGAATTTCATGCTGAATTTCATTCTTTTCCTTTGCAAAGTGCTATAGAATACTGGACAAATGAACACCTTCTGTAGGAACTGCTAATGTAGTTATGTTTTTTCTGATAGTCATCTTGTGACAGGATTGCAGGATTTCTTCACAATCAAGGCCAAACTTGCCCCACAATTGTGTTCCTCTGTTGTGGTTACAAATCCTTAAAACATCCTGAAGAAATTTTTTTTTATTATTTTTTTTTAATCAAGTTAATGTATACTTGTCAAGTATGCAGAAGTTGTGGAAAGAACACCATAGAAATGTTAATGTAGAAATAGAGCTTTGATATTATGCACTGAGAGACTTCGGGGGGCATAATCTCCTATCCTGAAAAGAGTTGTTCAGTCATTATTAGTGAAAATTATTTTAAACATGCGCAGCAAGGGTAAGCAGGTGTTATTTAGTAAGTTTAAATTCTGGGACATCATTTAAAGTCTGAGATCTGAAATATGTGTAACTTTGATTTTTTGTTTATCTGTTGTTTGTTGTGTTTTTTTACGATAAGTTTGGCAGGTTCCTTTCACCTTGACGCATTCTATCCTTGTTAGTGAAAAGCATTGGAATAAATAAAAAAGGATTTAAAATAGTAAATGGTAATAGGATTTTGGATGTTTTAACTGATGTTAGTGAGTTAACAGCAAGTGAACACAAAACACTGGCCTAGTACTGTGGTTTTTAGGTAAAGGTGCCATTGACACAGTGTTGGGCCACATCAGCACTCAGTTGTGACTTGAGGTATGGTGTGTTGAGAATGCTCTTTGGTTATATAGGATCTTGCAGAAATAGTAGAAATCATGTTTTGACTTGTCTACTGTCCTGGAGTGATCTCTTCTACATCCAGTCTCTGGTTCATTCTTTAATTCCATAAAGAGGCTGAGAGAAAGATGTGTTCAAGGCTTGGATGACAGTGAATAGTTCATAGTGAAAGCTGTAATCTGAAGTGTAACTATAGTCATTTAAGTTGCATGGAAGTAGAATTTGGGGCCTGTGAAAGACTTTGGTGAGGAATGGGGAGAAGTTGATTTGATTAGTCTGTTGATGTGTAATCTTTAGAGAACTGGATCAAAAATGAAATGGTCTCTGGTGCATGCTTTATTTGAAAAATTACCTGTTGCATCATGTTCACCAGAGGACTGGAAAAAAAAAAAAGGTCAAACTCAAGGATTTTGGTATATCCTGTACAGTAGTTCAGATTTTCTGTAATTACTGATTTCTGTTTGCATTTCTTTCCCTGGCAGCATAATTAATGGATTTGCCTTACCATTAAAAGAAGAGCACAAAATATTCTTATTGAAGGTTTTGTTACCATTGCACAAAGTGAAATCGCTCAGTGTCTACCATCCACAGGTAAGTTTTGTCTGGCACTCCAAGTTTTAAGTACCATTTCTTCAAATAAAATTACTAACAACTTGTATTTTTAAGAACACCATTTGTATAATTGCAATTCTCTAGCAATTAGATACTGTTAAAAGCATTTGCTTTGGAACTTGCCTAGAACATCAGTTCCATAGTGGGCTAGTGTCAATCTGACCTCTCTTACAATCTCAATCTGTGATAGCCACCTTTTCTTCTGCGTACCTGGGATGGATTGGTCTTTATCTGTTCCCCTTCATTTATAAACTAATTTTCCAAAGTCTTCAAGTGATTTCCATTTTTCATTTTTATTAGTAAAAAGAAGATAGTGACATAGGCATGCCTCTCTTACATGTCCTACTGAATGAGATGGGAAAGCGCTTAAAGTGAGCTTAATGTGTGAAACACCACAATAAAAATGCAAAAATTCACACTGAAACAGTGGCAGGTATTCAGAAGGATTTGCTGCCAAATCCAGATATATGTGAAGAAATCTAATACCTATATTCAATTCAAATTTATTTCAGAGTTGTGGAGAACACTAGATGTAATAATCTTTGTACATTCCTCAAATTACCTAGGGACATTCTTGGTAGCAATCATCAAAAGCAGGAAAGGAATTGTCCTCATCAGCTGAACTTCCATAAATGGAGAGACATTAGAAGAATGGTTAAACAGTTCATGAGGTATACAGTCATCCTCCCATTTACTTTGGGACTGTAGACCTATCGAGTGAAAGGGATGTAATCATTCACTGTTGAGGCACAGATAGTCTCAGTCTCATTCTCAAAACTGAGGTTGCTAAATACTGTAATTCAGCCCCAGCTTGTATCAGCTTTACATTGATATGCATAGTAATCATTAATTCTTGTAAATCCTTCTATATTTTCTATATGTAACTGTTCAAGGAGTTTTTAATTAGCCTATGTTACAAAATAGAAGATACTTATTAAAGCAGCATGGGACACTAACACTTCAGTGAGTTGAAAGCACAGACTGATAATTTTTAAGTCCTATGTTGAAAAGATGAAATGTGCTGAAATGCAAAGCACTAGATCTAAAAAGAAAACATCAAATTATGTGTTTTGTCTATATTCTAACCCAGAAAAAGGTGAGGACAGACTTGTGAAGATTGGGAAAAATTGATAAAGCCTATTTACCCTTTTGTTGTTTAAATAACTTCTATAAAATTACAGAAAAACTACTGTGGTTTTATTTGAATTCAGTCCTGTTCTCCACTTACAGTAGTGATTTCAAATTGTGTTCAGTTTCACAGTAAGCACTAATAAACGTCTTTTTCTTTTATTGTAGTTGGCGTACTGTGTAGTTCAATTTTTAGAAAAGGACAGCACGCTTACAGAACCAGTAAGTTTATCTTCCTCTTATTATATATTTCTGAATATGAATACCCCTTTCTTCTTTAGACTGTTTAAGGAGGTTTGGGAAGAAAATATTAGTATCTAATTGTTTTTTATTAGGAAGAGTCAAGTATTTGACCATTTTGATCTACCAAATTCATTTTTTTCCAACAGTTGTTTGGAAAGTCCAAAATTAATTCAAACACCATTAAGAGCATACATCTTACAAACAGACTAGAGTTTATTCTACTGATTTTGTTCTGTCTGACTGGATATGAGATGGTTGTTCCAGAAGGAATTTAGTCAGAAATTAGCTTGCATGAAGTGTGCTCTGTTGGGAGACTGAAATTGTGATGGAACACAGTTTTCTGGCACAAGGAGCTACCTAGCGATACGAGGCTTTTGAGTCGGATCTTCTTCATGCATATCAAGTTTGGACCATAGACAAAACCAGACTTTGGTCTGGCTGCACATAATTGCATAGATTAATACTTTTAATTGTCCTCGAAAGTATAGTTTTGTGCTTCACTATAGCAAATATTAAGTAGGTGGGAACTAAAATGTTTAAGCAGTCAGTAAAGTCATGCTACTTATAAAAGTGCACATTATTAGACTGTAACCATTCCCTTGTAAAATGGAAACTAGGATTCTGGAAACAGAGTATGCAGCTGAGCAAGAACTCTCTTCTACTTGGAGCTTTTACTATTTCATAAGATATCAAATCTCATCTTCTGATCATTTGTGCTGTGTCAGAGCTTGAAATCTCAATATGGTGTCTTGATGCCTTTCTTCCAGACATCAGCAAGAATGTTACATATTTCCTAGTACAAATCTGAACTGATACACATCCAAGTCTGCTTCCCTTTTTGATCCCAAATTAGTACATGATTACAGCATTCATTAAAGACTTAAAGCATGCATCACCAAAGTACTAAGTTCCCCTTCAAAAATTCTGGTCGTTACAAAATAAAGCACTTTTCCCCTTATAATTGTCAGGTGTGACTTTTTGACGTCGTATTTAAAAAATCTGTGTAAATTTTCCAAAGCTTCATTGAGGACTTATTTAATTGTAAAAGCAGACACTAATACATACATGAAAGATGCATTGATTTCTCACTGAGTTGTCTTGTCAGTGATGATATTAAATATTGCTTCTGTATATTCTGCATTGCTTCTGTAAATATGTCTTCCATTTCAGAAAAAAAAATACCTTTTTTTTTTTCTTAAATGAGATAAACTAATTCTTTGAGAGAAAGGTTAATGGATTGTTGCAACTTTTAAACTATATAAAAAGAGAAATGTAAACTTTATTTTGGAAGAGATTTTTCAAGAATTCTGTACTGTTTGGGGTTGGTTTGTTGGTTTTTTTTCCAGTTCTACATCTAGGACTAGAAAGCCATTCAGATATAGTCTTGTTCTTTATGTAGCTTTTTTAGTCTTTAACCACAAAACAGAAACATTTATAAACTTACGTGTTCAAGGTTGTATTAATTTATCATCAAAAATATATCAATTTAAGTTTGAGTCCTATGACAGTCATTTTAAAGTATTTAATGTGTTTTAAATATCCTTTGAAGGAAAATGTCTTCCTGTTTGAATATTGTTGGGCACCAAATTGCCACAGATGGAAAACAGCAGATGACTTCATTCTGTGTCACATTTTTATGGATCCTTTAGTTGTTCCTCTCTTCCTCTCCTCCCCCCCTTTCCCCTTTCTCCCACCTGTATTTTGAGTGTTAATGGTTTGCTAGGCAAAACTGCTTCAGCAAGCTGGGTAAATAACTTAATAATCATGGAGAAAGTTAAGAGTATGGTAATATAGTCAACTAAATAAACCCCAACACTTAAGAGCAGCATGCCTAGGGCTGTCAGTCACCTGTCAACTTGGGTATTTATAATAAATCTCTTAAAAATCTAATGACAGAAATTAAGAGACTGAAAGCTGCAATATCTTAAAGTGACAGTTTTCCCCAGAGTATAGTAGCAAACTTGCACTTTGATCATATTAATTTAGATGTCAAGTTACTTTCCGTAGTCTTCTGATTATTATTTTTAAACATATCTTTTAAGTGAATATCTTTGTTTTCTGAATAAGTGTTTTTAGACACTGAACTATATCTGATAGCTGCTGTTGCATGGGACAAGAAATCCGAGTTTGTGTACTGTTTGAAATATCTGTGAGATACAGTTTAGTGCAAGGTGAAGCCAAACTATCTTGAAGATTATGTTCACTTTCTTTCTACAGGTTGTAATGGCACTGCTGAAATACTGGCCAAAGACTCACAGTCCAAAAGAAGTCATGTTTTTGAATGAACTAGAAGAAATTTTAGATGTTATTGAACCATCTGAATTTGTAAAAGTTATGGAGCCTCTTTTCAGACAGCTAGCCAAATGTGTGTCCAGTCCACACTTTCAGGTCTGTACTTACTGAACATACAGTATGAGGATTTTCATAAAGCAGACTTGTTAACAGTATTACCTATTCGTATTCACCATAATGAATTGGCTTTGTTAGAAAAAAGTCTTCAATTCTGTGTCAAATTTTAGGGATCCAAATAGTAGCTTTATTGAGTCTTCTGAGGAGTGCAGTATGTGTAGTCATACTGGGTGATTCACTCCAGTGTTTAAGCTTAACATAGGAGCTTAAAAGATTCTTCTCAGAAGTACCTGAACCCTTTCAGTACATAGTGTTTGCATTTCACTGCTTCTAATAGAATTCTACAAATACTCTTTGGGGAAAACATTTCTTCACTTGAACTTCAGAGTTCATAGGTAATAGTTTGAATCATGTCCCTGTCAAGGAAAAAGCACTTTTTCTATCTCTCTTTTAATCAGCTCTATGACTGCCATTTGTACTAGAAAAAAAAAAAATCAATCTAAATTGCAGCTTCTCTTACCTTTCCCTTATATTTGCCAGAAGTTTCAATTACTTGCTCTTTTTGAGATTGGCTGAAGAAGTGTTCCCTTTTTCGTCTTAGGTTGCAGAGCGAGCGTTATACTACTGGAATAATGAATATATTATGAGTTTAATTAGTGATAACGCAGCAAAGATTTTGCCCATCATGTTTCCATCCTTGTACCGGAATTCAAAGACGCATTGGAACAAGTAAGAAACACTTGTGTAAATAAAATTCTGTTACTTCACTTATGTCTGGTTTTAAGCTTAAAAGTGGTTCAGATCACTGTGTTGCTACTTTAACAGTGTGTTGAGCAGATAATTCTATGACAGTAAAGTTCCTGGGTAAGGAGGGATACTACTACTGTCACCTTTTTTTGGAAATACTAAGAATTGAGGAAGACAACTTTGCATTTTTTTTTTCATTAAACAGGAAACTGGTTTAGTGCATCTGATTTGTGATGGTTTTTTATTAATATGAAGCAAATTTGGCATTAATCTGTAGATCAAATACTTCTAAAGACTAACTTTAATTTCTGATCTCTAATCTCATCTCTGATTTCCATTTTTTCTGCTTCGTAGTAGAATATGTTGTAGATTAGATTCCCCCCCCGCTCTTTTTTAATTTTTCCCCTTTTTTGTTTATTGTTTTCTAGTCTGTTGACTATTTTGACTTTTTTCCCCACAATAACATAGTACTTGCACATGAAAACAGTCCTGGTCAGCCTTTCTGCAGCTGATCTGTTGTAAAGCACCTCTTTGAGCTGTTGTGTAGCTGCTGGGATGGTGAAAGTATCATGGTCTAGCACTGGCCATGAATTGAGGACTGCTGATGGGTTGCCCAAGAATGAGTGATCAGTCTGCCACTAAACACAGGAAAAGAAATGGAAGATGAAGTGATGTTGAAGTGATTGGTTACTGTCACTGGATATAAGCAGTAACAAATAATGTACTCATTAATAAAATTCTGATTCAGTGATGCAGTTGTACATAGTAAATGTGGATTGCTGACAGTTGTTTATTCTGGCTTTCAAGGCCATGTATTTATTTTAGTCTGAGAAGTAGTCATACTACCCAGTACAGCTGCACTTTGACTTGTAACTCGCACGTATGATACAAAGTAATCATTTAAATGATTGCTTTTGGGATTTAATGATCAGCAAATTATTACAGACTGGAACTGTAAATTACTCTGTAAAAGTGCTTCAAAAAGCAGATTATTTTTGTTTGTTCTTCCTGATCTGTTCCACTGTACTTTTCTAACACTTTTCTAAAGAGCGCAGGCATAATTGTGGTGAAGTGAGTGCTGTTGCTGTGTGGCAGTTTTCAAAATGAATGGTGGCTTTGCTAGGCTCCTTTTAATCACAAATTTTTATTTTGTTTTCTTGAATTTGTCAGTTGCCAGTTAGTTACTTATATCAAGATCTTAAGTGTCTTTTTGCATTTTCTCTAATAGCCCTAGTTCAGCTAGTGTCAGCTACTAAAGTTTAAAACTAGTCCTGTATTGATAAATGTAGTATGAAAAACGAAGGTCAAACATCACAACTGTTAAGTGATGAGTAGTAGTATAGTGCAAGAAAACTCCATTCAAAGTTGGTCATTTTAGTACTTGTTTTAGCCCTTTTGAGGGTAAAATCTTCCACTAAATACTTTTGTTTCCACTTATTCTGAAATGATGTAATTTTCCAGTTATGTAGGCTATTGGCTACTGTTGACCAGAAAAAATAGATTTCAAAGTTTAAAGTACTGAGTTTCAACCAGAAGTTTTACTTATAGGACAATACATGGCTTGATATACAATGCTCTGAAACTCTTCATGGAGATGAACCAAAAACTGTTCGATGACTGCACACAGCAATTTAAAGCAGAAAAACTGAAGTAAGTTTTCATGTCAGTGTGTCTGTCTGTTCTTTAATCATTTGTTCAGAGGGCTTTAGCTCTGAAATACCTGTGTGTCTCTAGTGGGAAGTAGTTGCCCATTTGATTACAGTACAGCAGTCTCAAAATCAAGTTGGTGGAACTTCTTGTTATATATGAATGGTAGAATCTTTTTAAGCTTAGGATGCTTCATGTAGTCTTTGACCTAATACTGTGGGGGGTGACAGTCTTCCTGAAAATTAATTTTTTTGAGAGGGTCTCTGCTAATGGTGGAGCCCAGTGTAAAAGATCCATTAAGCAGTTTAGTTCACAACTTGTGTGTGTTTGGGCATGCTGTATTTACCTGGTGTTGTTTTTTTTTTTTCATGTTGTCACTCGGGTTCTTCCCAAAACACTTTTCCAGTACTTTTCAGCATTGCATTGTGCATGAGCATACACAGTTTTTCTAAATAACACCCACAATGAAGTTTTTACTCCATTGTAATACAGGGCACTCATATCTTATTCACCAGAAGAGTCCTGCCGAGTTTAGTGTAGTCTTACATAGGAAGGTGAGAACAGGGATTCAGAAGCAAGAATTTTACTGGTTTATGCCCAAAAATGCAGCTAACATTTATCATCATGAAGTCACATATCTTCTGTTCATCTATTTCCAATTTTGTTAAATAGACATATTTTTTTTAAATCTTCGGTATATTATAAAGCTTACTTAGGTGGGATTGAGAAGGGAAACCTACTGATGGTTTGTTTCTCATTTTAGGGGCTGGGGAGACCAGTTAGAAAGTGGGCACTTAAAATACTTGGGTTTGAATTTTTCCTTGATTTCAGAATAAACAGGGAATCAGTCCTTCAAGTAGTGGTTCAAATTACACACCTATTTTAAACCAACGTACTGGAAGTAGTACAAATTCTTAATGTAGATTAGTCCACATTTTTAAGTTCCTGATTGATTACAGTTTAAGTAGACGTGAGCTTGTAGTGCAACAGTTTTTAAAACACTTGTGCATGTGTTTATAGGTAACAAAATGCCAACATTTGGGTTTTTTCAAGTATAAGTCTCTCTTCCCTCATAGAAAATAAGTAGAATCTCCTTTATATGGGAAAGCAGTCGTCTTCGCTGGTTTGGGGGTTTTATTTGGGGTGTTGTTTTCAGTGCTGAGTGACATAATAACAAAACAAAATCCCCCACCACACAACAAGTTAAAAGGACATGCTTAAAAAGTTCTTCCCCTTCAGCCCACATGTATCTCTAAAGTTGGAGGCAAATTGTGCATGTGCTTGAATATAACTGTGCCTTTTTCTTTTTTTTTCACATCTGCTCTGTACGTTGCAACCTCAGAGTACTGAGGGCATTTTTAGCACTCAAGCAAAAAGCCCTTTAAAACCCTACCACCTTCAAAGACAGGTGTTCATTCAAGTCTCTACAATAAGCTCTTTGTAAGAAAGAATGAAAAAAACCCCCTGTATTTTACCATTTTGAATTGGATTAGCTATAAAGAAGTAAAGCTTTCCTACTTTAACTTAAAAAAAAAACAAAACAAAAAACATCCCATGTCATTCCTCTTGACATGTAACTCTTGTATGAGGGTGGTTTTGTTGGTGTTCAGTTTAAAATGTCTCCGGGCCTTTTTGTTTAAACTATTACCTGTAGCCATTGGGCTGAAAGTAAGAGTCTCTGCCCTTTTTTATGGTCAGATACTAGTTTCTTACGTTTCAATATAGAATTCAAATACTACAACGTTAAAATAAAAAAAAACTTTCAACATAGATCAAGACTTGTTTCTGGTTTAACTCTTAACAGCATCCACTTATTAACCTGGTATCAACCAGTTCATTGCTTTCATGAGAAAATACCTAAGTTTGGGTTTTTTTCCCTTTTAATATTGCTTTGTGATCATTGGGCTATTGATATGATGCAAATTATCCTGTCAACAGTAAGTGATATTTTGGGCAGTAGGCTGAAACCAGCAGAGCAAAACTATTTATTCTGTTGAATTCTTCCAGTGAATTTCTTCATGTTTAAGAAAGTGTTCAAGTTGTGATGCAGGATTCACCAAGCTTCTTTTGCCATTTTTGCTTCTATTTTTTTTTTTTCCAGAGAGAAGCTAAAATTGAAGGAACGGGAAGAAGCATGGGTTAAAATAGAAAATCTAGCCAAATCAAATCCCCAGGTATTTAGAAAAGATTAACATGTTCATGTTTAAATACTTCAGTTTTGTTAAATACAGTGGGGAAAACAGGTCTGACTGATCATGGAAATAAAGCAATTTCACTAACTGTATTATGAAAGATATACAATAAAAGTACTTTTAAAATTTGTAACCTTTCTCTTGTGCAAGTAATTATTTTAAAAAGAAAAAAAAAGTTTCTGAAAAGTATGATATGAAGTACTTTTTCCTTTTCTTACAATAGAAGATATACTGTATTGTGGTTTGAAAAGTTATTGTACAAAAATTATGGAAAATATAGAGATGCCATAATTGGTTTATTTTCAAAAGCTGTTTTGCAAACAATATATTACAAAAGAGATCTTTCTGCAAACTGAGTTATAACTGGTCAGTTTTCCTCTGTGTCAAATGGATTAAAGTAATATTGTATGGATTTGTCTTCTGCATTTGTTCTCATACTTGCATTGGGCTGGTCCTCTGGTGAACCTGAACCTCAGGTTCTTACTAAAAGGAAAACATCCTGTCAGCCATTACTTGAAATAACTGAAAGTTTCATTGAGAAACAAAGGTCTTTTAGACTATTCTTTATATTTTGAAACTATGGGAGAAGGGGATGGTTTGACATTAGGGGGTGGTTTCCCCCCTACTTAATTTGCTTGGAGAAAGCTGCTGGTTCTCCTTTATCTCAGTCATACTGATTGCTGCTATGGGAAAAAAAACCCAAACATTTTAATTACAGCCAGAATTTTACTCTACTGCAACAAGAAACTTACTGTACTGTATCTTTGTAACGTTGTCTAGCTGAGTTTAAAGTGGTGGAAGATGGAGTATTTGTAGTCTATAAAGAGAAGTGGGACACTTTATGATCTCAGTGCTATTTTAAAACAGAAAGTAAGGGGTCATCTTTTTTTTCTCAGAAGGATTAATTTCATAAACGTGTTTTTCCTCTTGTGGCATTTCTCAAGAGGCAGTACTTAAACTGCTAAAATAAAATTTGTTAAAATCAAGCAAAATAACAATTGACAACAAATCAGTTCAATTAACCAAAAAAAGAACCATTCATATTGAAGCAGCAATTGACTTTCAGTGACAAAATATTCCTCTAATCAGATAAGCCATACAAAGCCTTGCTTGAAGAACATCTGATATATGTGGTCATTTGCTGTCACAAATGATGACCTATTGCATGTCTGGCTAAGTAAGGGGATTGACTTGTAGTAGTAAAACCAAGAATTCTACAGTGTGAATTTCCTTCCCTTCACTAATTTTTTGTAACTGTGTACATTTTCTGAAACTGGTCAGTACAACCTGTATACAGTATGTTCTACATACTATGCTTGAAGACAGCTAATAATTGAAAGCAATTTTAAATAAAAATTATTAATTTGAACATTGAGTGTTCCACTGAACTGATGTAAGGATATAAATGCTTCAGCACTCTCTATAATGGATTTTTAAGCTTTTTATTTTGTGGAATTTCTATTAACTCTTTTAATTTGTCTGACTACTGACAATTATTGTTGTTCAGAGCTATTCCTGATACTGCATGACACAAGAATACATTTGAAGATTTTTAGATCATTATGATTGTATTCATTAAATCATTGCTGTCTGGTTTGGGTGGGTTTGTTGTTTTTTGGTTTTGTTTTGTTTTGTCTCATCTGCATTGTTACTGGTACAGTTGGATACTAAAATATTTATGAGGAAAAATGGATAAAAAGGTGTGGGTGTGTGTTCTTAAATGAGTTTTGATTTCAAAACCACATGCACCGTACCTGAATTAAAATAGAATTTAAACTACTGAGTTTGCTGTACAGTAAGCCTTAGATACTATACAAGTGTTTTTACAAGATATTTTTTGTTAATTCCCAAAATATTTTTATGGTTTTCTGTCTTGAGAAAGTAAAATACTTAGTTTTGAAATTATTTTAAAGGTACATTAAATATATTTGGCCTTGTAACAGTGTATTTTCTCTTCCAACACAAAACTGCACCAGAAAGTAAAATCATTGTGTTTGGATTGCCACACTGTTCACAGATCACTAGACCACGTAAGATTTCAGATAAATAATAGCCAAAGTAGACATTCAATACTAGAAAAATCCATATATTTTATACTTTGATTATCTGAGATCAAATTTTATTTTTTGTATTCTGACTGCATTTTTCAACAGGATGCTTCTGCCAACTGAAAGTTTCATTATAAAATTTATTACTTGGTGCCTGGAAGCATAAGATGTTGAAGTTATTCTCAAATAACTAATCGTATCATTCAAATGCTCAAATACACTCTTAGTATTTAGGTATTACTACTAAGAACTATTATTTTAACACTTTGCATTTTATTAGTACCCAACATATAGTGACACGAGTTTGCTGAACAGTCCTGTTGCAATGGAAACAGATGGGCCTTTAATTGAAGATTTGCAGATGCTGAAAAAGACAGTGAAAGAAGAGGCTTGTCAGGTAAACCCATGTGAAGATAAAGTACTCTGTGTATGAATTGCTGCTTCTTGTTTTTTAAGCAACTGTTAATCATAGACATGAGCTTGAGGTGTATTTTCAGCCCTGTAACCATTTATCCTGGAGTAACAAGCTGTAGCAGCCAGGAATACAGTGTTGCATTTTTAATGCCTGTGAATATGTTGTGTGGTGTCTTCTGACTTTTCTTCTCCAGAAACCCTTATTTGCTTTTCACTTAGAAATAGGGTTTTTGTGTCACAGTGGAAACAATGATTATGCTTTAAGGTTAGTTAAAAATATGGCTAAAATCAACCCCATCATGTTCTATTCTCTTCTCTATATTAAAAGTTTTGTTTTTCATAAGGAAAACTTGTATAAAACACAGTCACATTCTTGTGATAATATTGTTATTCAGAGCCTTCTTAGTGCTTAAGTCTGCTATGTTTTGAAAAAGTGTCAAGTGTGTGTTTGACTTGCTCGCTCATGGGTCTTCTTCCTCAGTCCACCATCTGACGTGTTCCATTGCCTACTACAGTGCAGGGACTCCCACGGTCATTCTAGTCTTTTTATGTCTAGCTAATGTTTAGCAATTTTGGGGTATTTTCAAGCTCTCAAAAGGACAGCTTAGTTTATAAATTTCAGAAGTGAGGAACTGTGTAAAGATCTATGCAGATGCAGTGAAAGTAGGGTTTATGCCAGAGGTGAGAAATGTAGCAGAATGTCCAGACTGAAGAAGTGATGGAATGACTGAGGAAAGTGGAGGGGGGGGAGTGGTGGTGGTGGGTGTTACTACCATGTGACTGTTTTTAGTGAATATTCTTTGCTACAATAAAATCTGACCCCCATCAACATTTACAAACTATTTTAATGTGCTGGTACAACAATGGGTAAGTAAAAGCAGATCTGTTTTATAAGGATATTTTTATAGAAGAACATGAATAAACATCATTGATCTAATAGGCAAATTAGGGTAGATAAGACAGACATGGAAACCATATAACAACAGCATTAATGCAGTTTAAAGATGCTGTCTGATTTTGAGAGACCACTGGCAAAATAATACAGCACCTTAAATTTTCAGGTATGTGACTAGTGCAGCTAACTGAAAGCATTGAAAAAGTTTATGTATCTTACATGTAGAGACTTAGAAAATGAAAAATCAGTGAGAAGATAGACTACAGTTAGTATAATCATGATAGTAATGTCATGACTGCTAGTAGCTTAGAATTTGTTAGTTGTTTCTGATTTTTTTTCTTCCCCAAAAAATGGTTTCAAGACTTGAAACTGGGTAGCTGGTGGGGTAAACAGGACAAAGTATGAACCTTTTCTCGTTTGTTTTTAATTTATTTTCCTGTGAGTAAACATAATGATGTGCAAGAAGTATTTTTAAGTAATTGTTTAGTAACTAATATTTTTGGCCAACTTTGTTCTACTCCTATTTCAGGCACAGAAAGATCAGAAAAAAGATCGTCCTCTTGTGCGACGCAAGTCAGAACTGCCTCAGGATATATATACCATGAAAGCCTTGGAATCACATTGCAGAGCTGATGAATTAATATCACATGATGGGCATTAAACTATTACAGTGAAACATTATTTGGAGGAAAAGGTTTTGTTTGGTTTTTTTTGTTGTTGTTGTTGTTTTGGACTCGGTTCTACAGTAGAACTTTACTTTTTTTGTGCCATACCAATCAGTTATACACAAAGTCAAATCTTTTTTCAACCCAGTTCTGTAGGCAATAACTTAATAAAGTATGCAGCTCAAGATTTGTAGTTCAAACAATGGTAAATTACCCAATTCCATATACAGAATATTGGGTTGACTGTAATCAAGTGGACACAATTTCCTGGAGGTGTTTCGTAGTACCAGACAGCTGGTAACATGCAGTTTTTATAGTCATATTTGAAAAAAGCATTCTATAAACTCTTTCTGTCTAAATAAGTGAATGACCAATAGTTGATACTAATAAGTGAATGTTTTCAAAATTAAAATTATTTCAAATTTAAGTATCAAACTTTTTCTAGGATTTCTCAACTTTACCGTTGTTTCCACATTGTTGCTGTCTTGTAATATACCAGCAGTTTTGAAAATACAGTTATTATTTCATACTATAAAAACATGGCTTACAAACCAATAACTTTCATGACAATCTTCAATCATCATTCCTTTATAAGAATTCTGTAAATTTAGTTCTCTTTAACTTAGGATAAAGATCTATATCTATATATACCATGTCCTAATGCTTTATGTATATTTAAAGCCATATTTTCCAGTCTTTAGTGTATAATACGGCACCAGTATTCCAAATATGAGCTGGTAGAAGAATTTTTCCTAAAATAAAAATTTCTTTACTGTGTCTGGGAATAGACTGACTATAAAATTTCATTTTCAGATTTTTCAAGTCAATAAAATACTTTCACTCTTTTCTCCCTTATCTGAGCTTTTAATACTCAGCATTTTTCTTGGGCTCTAGGAGTTCAATATTCCGTGGCAGATATTATGTGTGATTTCAGTTGCATCAGTTTTTAACTGAAAGATGAACATAAATGTTCAGGAAATATAACATCACAACTTTATTAGAAAAAGAGCAGACCCTTGAATTCCATTCTGCTTCTTTTTGAATGAGTCTAAGAGCTGAGGAGATAGTGACCATCATTTTACCGTGAAAATACTTTTTGTTCTTGTAAAGAGCACATGTGCTGCAAATACACCTCACAAGTAAACTGAAAATGCATCTGAGTTGCTGATGATCTTCAAATGCTGCTATATATTCCACAAGATTACTTGCATGTAATGAGCTTTTTGTTGTAGATGGAAAAGCACGGGAGGAAAATATCTTTAAAAATATAGTGCTTTGTCTTCAATATTTAATTTCTCTCAGGGTGGCCAGTATTTTGACTTACTTATCCTGCTTACAAGCTGTTTGAAATGTGTTCTGCTATTCTAAATGGGTGATTAGGTTCTTTTGTCTCTGGCAGTAACATGATATAACTTAATGTTTAATGTCTTGATGCATAAAGAGATCAAAACGTGGCTTCTTTAAAAATATTTTTGGTTTACTTTTTAAGGAAGTATAAAGTCTCATACATCCATTTAAAAAAAATAGCGCAAAGCAGACATTCATAGTAGCCTTGTGCAGATGTAGTGCCTGCCATTCATTGATTGCATTTAACATTCAGTTTCCAGTATTTGTTACATTGTCTGTTGGAAGAAAATTGTGGGTGGTAAGTATTGGCTTACAAAACTAAATTTAAAGACCAACCCAACCTTTAAGTGGAATGTCCACTGTGTCTGAAAACATTTCCTGTAAAACTTGAAAAAGAATATGCTTTACCATTAGGATAAACTATGTTAAAACAGTTTAAAGATGCCTTCTCCTTTTGAGGGAAAAAGGGTGCTTTTTTAATTGTGTAAAGCAATGTCTATGTATTTTGATATACCATTGTTTGAACTGCCATCTTTAGCTGGTAGATTATCAGTTACCTTTGATTTTGGGTGTTCAGTATGTTTGTGCAAGAGGTTGCTGAAAGGAATTATTCTTATGTTACCCGAGGAAAAAAAACAAACCTGTATATCAATGTTTGATTGATTGTGTGATGCTCAACGTATAAGAACATCTTTCACTGTCTAGATTTTATTTCTGCTCTTTATTGAAGATATACATTCACCAAAAAGAGAAATATCATGGTATTTTTAATGGTTTAAAGTTCACCATAAATTCTTACTTGAAGTTTTGGGCCACTGAACTTTTGCTTAGGCAATATTCCAAAATTTATTACCACTAATGGTTTAGTGTGTTTATTATCAATATTTATATACTACTTGTAATCTTGTACTAAACCATTCTATAACTAATACATCCAAAATAAAAAGAAAAACTAAAGTAGAATTTTGGTGACTGTTGTTCTTCATAAAGTTCTGTGTCTGACACCTTCCCCCATTTTCCAGAATTACACCTGTACATCAGGAATGTCAAAAGTAATATTACAAGTGTCTTTTTAGTGTGGCTTTAGTATGGCTTCATTTTAATATTGTACATACATTGTACCTTGTTTTATGGTAATAAGTAATAAAAATGTAGACTTCATATTTTGTACAGAATCGTCCTATGTACAGAATAAAAAGTTCCTAGAAACAGCAAAAATAGGTAAGTGGCACAATTATTTTTCATTAGAGAATACCTGTAACATTATGCGTTAGTAGAATGTTAAGTTCAAATGTACGTACATATTTTTTAACATTTTGTAATTCAGCTTTTTGTTCTGGCATTGTTTCTGAAGAACTTCATACACCTGCCATTTAATATGCATTTATCTAATTTTAAAACTTCAAAAAAAAATGGTGTATTATATGGACAAATAAAGAACATGTGAATTTTACTTGCTCATCATGAAACTAAATTTAGCACAGGGTGTTTGGGGAGTGTTCAGATTATCACTGTTCGTAGAATCAGCTGTACAAATTAAAAACTTCATAAATTTCACAAAAGAAAAAATAATTCTTGGAAAGGCCATTAGTAACAAAATGGGATTGATAGGGGGTAGAAAAAGCGGACCATTTTTAGAACAACTACGAGTACTGAAAGGAATCTGATAAATCTCTAGTCTACAATTATGAAAGATGCACCTTTCATACCACAGTAACATTTCTTTGTTGACAGGCTTCCAGCAGAGTAGCCATAAAATCAGTAATTACAGTGTGGTGGGTGATACGTGGTCACATGGCAAAGATGTAGGAAAAAAATTTAAGTCTGCAGTAGAAATTGTCTTGCCTCTGGAATCCATACAAGTCTTCAAAAGAGCTAAGGAAATTACCCACATAAAGCTGACTTTCAGTAAGAGTGTTGGGGAAGGAGGGGGACTGTAAGCCTGTGATCAATATCTGACTCGACTTACACTTGTAAGAGTCAAGTTACAAATGAAGCCTTTACATCCTGAAGGAAACCATTTTCTGCACAAGTTCCAAAGTCATCAGTTGCACTCCCAAGCTTAATCATGAATCAAAAAGTACATGTTGAAATAATTGAGGATTCAGTCACAGTTTACAAAATTAGGGTCAAATACCTCTCAAAATACAATGGTTTAAAATATTGACAGTAGTGACTATTTTATATATAAATACCTTACTGAGTTGCCAGCATGTTTGGGAAGTGAACTTTAATCCCTTCTCCCTAAGGGAATTAAGCTCAGGGGGCTTTGACCAACAAGCTGTTTTGGAATTGCTTGCTTGATTTGACTTTTTAGAAGCAGAAAGCAAGGTGTTAATGTAGCACAAGTGTGTTTGTGGTTGGAGGTTTGTTTGCTCTGTGGAAACTGTTTTGGTACCTTACAAAACGTACGTACAGGCGACAGCTATGACACCAAGTTATCCCGAGTATTGTTCTGCACCCCATTATGGACCAACCACCTAAAAGTGGATCATTTCTGTTCCTTGGATTTTGTCTTTACTGTGTCTAATGATTGTGGAGGCTCTGACTGCATATAGCTATTTAAGTATTGCAATTCTAATCACCATATCAGTGTCTCCCTGGATGACAGTTTCTTCTATATGATGAGACTTTGCCTGAGCTGTCCTTACCTTATAAAGTAAAACTCTGATGTAGGTAAAAAATTTTGCATGAAAAATTCCCCAAGGGAGATTTTAGTGTGGAGCTAAGGAAGATAATACATTATTCCTTCCTCACGTAAGGGAAGAGCAGCATGACTGCAGCTGGCTTTCTCTGAAGCCGGTCATACTGGGACTGCATTGACTCCCACACAGGTGGAGGACTGCGCACACAAAACATGAAGTTTCATAAGCTTCAACCCTGTATTGTTGAGGGCTTCCACTGTGTTGCTGCAGGGAGGAGAAGGATATTCACATAATTGCCTCAAGCTATTTTAGGCATTTCTGGGATCCAGAAGACCTCACTGTGATGGTTCATGCTAGTGTGAAGGCCTGGCCATAGTCATTTTTCTGGTACTCTGGCTGTACAATTAGAGATGCAAAAGTATTAGAGATGGGAAAGCATCTGATTTGTTTTGATTGTTACTTGTTCAGGGTTATTTTGCTTTCATTTTGATTTCCAATACTACCAAATTACTCTTAAATATGGGGGGGGGGGGGGGTTTCCATTTATTTTTTTTGTAGTTGATTTTTTTA
>JANHFX010022370.1:18911-55555 GCA_027560015.1 Chloroceryle amazona | reverse complement strand
CTTGCCCCTGCCGGGAAACGGAATCCGCCTGCCGTGCCGTTCCGCGTCCGCCGCTGCCCAGCTTCCCGCTGCGGCTGGAGTTTGCAGCAGCACGTCTCCTTGCCAGACCCCTGTATACGTCCCGAGTTTTATTTCCTTTGTTCTCGCACTCGTGCATTTACATACTCCCTCATCTGCCTTGGTACCCGGAGTGGTCCACTTAGCTCCGCAAACTCTTCCGAGAATAAAACTGCCAGTTATACAGCAGGAAGCTGTAATTCATCCCTCGTTGAAATGTTTAGTGGATGCAGCAGCCTCAATATTGCTAAATTACCTGCAGACTTCGAGTTATCCCATTGGGTAAATAAACATCTAGAGAAACCTGACAGCACCGTTCATCGGCTCCTGCCTCCCCGGCGTTTCCTGTTGCCACAAGCCATATAGAAATGTAACTGCTGTCAACGGGGCAACCGCGCTGCGGGTGCTGAGCACGGCGTTCTGCCTGCTTAGCAGGGGTGCCTCTGGGGCTGGGCGGGCTGGGAATCCCTGGCCTGCACGCTGCTGCAGCTAAAGCCGAGCATGATCCTGCAACTCTAATTAGAGTGTGAGGTTCGCAGGTATGGTGCCCTCGGTGCTTTATTTTATGGCTAAATGGCTGGCTGTGTGTGTGTGTACGAACATGAGCTTAGTGCGTGTAAGTGTGTTTTCTACCATTCATGGTTTAAATAATACACCAAGTTTAATTATCTGCATAGATGCATCTATTATACGTGCAGTTGACACTGACTTGTGTCAGAATCTGTTACTGCAAAGGGGAAATGTCTATTTCCGATCGCTTGAAATACACCTGTTTGCATTTTCATCAATGCAAAATTTATTCTAAAAAGGGACATGAACACATTTATCGAAATTACGTTTAAAAACAATACAAAACAAAGAATGTTTCCGTAGGATGTACTTTTTTTTAAAAAAGTTTACCTTCTTTTTGCAACCCACCTTCCTCTACAACCATTTGAAACATCAGTCCTCCTTTTCCCTGTGCTGCTGTGTCTTCAGAGAGACTTTTTAGAGGATCTGAATAATCACATGAGTTGGCACAGGACTGGAAAGTTGCCTCCGGGGGCAGTAAGTCCTTTCCCTGCTGTGGCAGGCAACCACACCAGTAATTCCATTCATAAATACGCTGAATTTCCTCTCAGAGCTATGAAGTTTGTTTGCCACACTCTTCTTACTAACAGGCTGCAGCCTAAGCAGACCATCCTGATATTTCTGAAGAAAAGCAAAATTTATTATCTATTTGATTAATGGATCTTTTTAAAAAAGAAGTTGAAAGAGACCTTTCCAAACATTACTTCCTTTCCCAGAATGTACTGTTCGGTCTTCCTCTTTCTCAGAAACACTTTACTAAAGTGAGTACCTTCTCAACTATCAATATTTACAGAGAGCCGTAGTATCAATTATTAAAATACATTTATTCACTAAGGAATGTCTCCTTTGATCGTTGCTGCTGTGCTGCTCCTGAAATGCTAAAGGTATAGTTCTTGGAACATGCCTTCTGTTTGTTGCAATTCCTCAGAAGGACCCAGAACCTGAGGCAGCATGAAATCTGCATGGGCAGTAGCTGATAGACTGTCAATCAACTGTTCAGATGCCAAATGCTGAATGTGAAATCTGGGCCCACAGAAAGTCGAGGTATTTGATATCAGTCAGACCGTGAATTTATGTTGCATTCCTGCTATATGTTAATCCCTGCCACTAAGGATCGCAAGTTTCTTATTAGTAAAGTATATTTGTATAGTTAATCATCCTGGATTATTTATCCTAATTTCAAGAGCCACCTATGAGATAATTCTTTTATGATGACAGTAAGTTTGCTTACATTTATAAATAGATACTTGGTGTAAATCACCCTGGGAAACCTGACATAAAAGCACATTAGTTTACATTTCAGAAGAAAAAAAAAAAAAGAAACTTGTACCATGCTAAAAATATTTTATTAGAGAGGATAATGTTTACGTACAAGGAAAGATAATCCACTTTTTTATTTTGTTACAAATTGCTGAAAATGAGACAGTGGGCTGAAATCTGTCATACTAATATAGGAATTAAACATGTGGCTTTTAGCAATACTTGATTAGGATGATTTTGATTTATCTATACACTAGATGACTATTCATGGGAAAATATTTCTTTTTTTTCTCAGTATGACTTTAAAATCAGATTCACCATCTTCTTACTCTTTAGAAATCAAGTATCATTGCTCTGTTTGGAACTTCATAGTTATTAGCTACTCCTAAGTTTTTTATCCTGCTCTGCCTTATATATTAATCTTATATATTGGTGTGCTAAACCTAACCTCTCTCTTGTGTGTGTATTATTAAATGTGCTATATAAATAAATGCTACTAAGAAAATACAATTTTTTTATTAAAACATATAATAATTTTATTGCTTATTATTATTGCTTATCTTATTCCAATGCTTCAGAATGATTTCTTGTAAAGAGTTAATCACTGTAAATTGGGCAGAAATGACCCCTTGATTAATAACCAGATAGAGGCATGCCTCTTTCAGAAATAACATGGCTGTGATGTACATACTGTGAACATAATGAGGTTGTAGGTTCTGCAGAAATGACATCATTTTCAGATTAATTACAATGTGACATGAATTTAATGAACATATTAACAGCATATGCTAATGAAGAAAGTATTGCAGTTCGTATGGTAAGGACAATGGTACTGCATGTAAATTCAGGAGAAACTGGGAAGCTCTGATGTTACATATTCCAAAGACAGAATCATGAAACAAAACCAAATAGAATCCATTCATTGTAATGTAGTGGCACTGCCAAGAAGCATGATGAACTTTTATATGATCATTTATAATCATGATTTCAACAGAAACCAAAGGGAAAACCTGCAGATAATCTCTATGAATTCTGTGCATCCTGAGGCAAAATGGATGCACCTTGTTTCACTCAACATAAACATATTATCGCTACCAGAGTGATAGGGTCTAAGACTACAGAGATATATATACATCCTGAAAATAAATAGTTAAATAGGAGAGCAGAAGATTGTGCCTGCAGAGCACCAGTTCTCTCTGCCTCTATGGTTTACATTGCCTTCAGCCTAGTTTCATCCCTCATTCCTTATGTCAGCTAATAAGCTTTCTTCCACGTAAGAATACATTTTTTAACAAAAACTCTATGTATAGCATTTTAAATAAATAAATAAACAAGGGACAGTAGGTCAGAGTACAATCTCTGGTTTTAAAATCACTATTACCATCTGCCTTGTTATTCTTTGAAAAGCACACACAAGTATCAGTGGAAACTAACAGACAGGCACACAACAAAATTTGCTTTAAATAAAGACATACTTAAAATATACTTTACACATTTTGTTATAGTGAAGCTAAGGTGTTGCCTGCAAAAGTTGTGTCTTAAGTGTTACATATATGTACAGCTCTTAAAAAGCTGAAATATGTCTATTCATGACCTTAAGTTTAGCTACTGAAAGGGGGGAACATGTTCAGCTTATGTTGGGCTGTGACTCTGTATTGTCCATATTATCATAGGCACGCAGGCACTTCAGGACTTTAACCACTGCCATCCAAATGGTAGTTGCCTCTCGTGACAGTTGGATTCTTCACGACAAGAAATTGCTCACTGTAAAGCTGCAGAATTCATATAAGACATGTAGGAAAAATGTGGGCAGGGGATGTTGCAGTCCCTTGGACACTGCGAGGAAACAGAACTTACTCATGGTCACTTGGATTTACAGTGCTTTTTTTTTCCTTTCAGTTGCATTCACTTCTAAATAACTTTATTCCTTTACTCCCTTTCTCCTTTGTCTTTGCTCTCTTTGAGTCTCAGTTAATTTATTTCTGTCATTTCTGCCTCTGAGGTTGTCTTAGGGGACTATATCCCACTCCATGTCCCTGGATATCTGTGATATATTTGGGTAAAAAACATTAGAGAGGAATTTATTTATTTCTAATATATAGAGAGTTGAGAAAGAAAACAAACCGGGTGTTATATTTGCCTCCACAATCTGTGTTTTGCTAAACATTCCACCAGTTCCATGGACTGCTTCAAGATAGCTGTTGGTGGCTGGCTGGACTGACCCTCATTGCTGAGTGGCTCCTACATATATTGTAAAAATTGTCCAGACATAGAAAATTCTCCTTTGTGCAGATAGTTACAGTTCATCAGTGCTTACAGAAGGTACTAATATACAGACTCATATTATTATTACTTTAGACCTGCAGGGTGTAGGCTCTCCATGAATATGCAGTAAAGCAAGATAGCAATAAAGGAATTACTATTCTGTCCACCTTTATTTTGCTGAGCACCACTATAATTATGCTGAACACGGTAGAGACTTCAGGTAAAAGACTGAGTAAGTATCTGCTAATAACACTTATTTTATAGCATGGTTATTGCTTTATTATTTATCCCCCAAAGGTCTAAAAAACTGTTTTCCTTCCCCTTCTTTCCCATCCTCCCCCACACTGGTGCTCTACAGAGGAAGGCACGTGCCCTACTCCACTGACCTTACTCTGCTTTGAAACCAGATATGACAGTAAGGATGACAAACAACAGGAGGGAAGGATGGGAAGAGGGCAGTAAGATTACACAGTTGCACAGTTTAGCTATATGCTTAACTTGATGTATAGGCCTTCAGCTGAACTTGGAAATTTTTCCTCAGTGAGAAAAGAGTTTCCATGGTACAGAGATTTATCTGAGGGAGGTCAATCTACTACAGAAGCAACCCAAAAAAATTTTTGCTGGACAGCTTCCCTACTGTATCAATCACCTGATTTGTAGCTGAGATAGCTCTCTGTCTTTTCAATCTGTAAAAGAGTGGCTGAAGTACAAGGAAATTGGTTTAGTATCAACAATAAAAATATTTGACTATATCTTTGGCTACCCTTTTTGCCAAATGCCAGCCTTGATCCACTATGTGTCAGAAAGTACCTGCATTTTCTGGAAACTAAGCTGTGACATGAAATCAAAGAATTAGCATGAAAGTTTAGAGAAGACAGATTGGGGTTGCGGTAACAAGGACTTCCTCAGATCTGATAAGTATGTTCTTGTTAATAATGAAATATAACGAGGTACTAAAATATTAATGGAGTCTTCAGAACTGAAGGAGAGATTGCCTTTAAGAATTCAGTTACCTTACACTAGTTTGTCTGGTTTAGCTGGGTATAGAACTGCTTTGTACAAGGCAAAGCTACTAAAAGATAATGTTAATCTGTTCCTTCATACATCCCTATTATATAGAGGAATCTGGTATGTAGTAAGAGGGTTGACTACAGTAAGATTTTTCTGCCAAATTTGTTAGCAATCTGTTTAGTAACACTTCAAGATAACAGAAATTTGATCAATTATTGACCTCTTTATTTACCATGAACTGAAGGAAGAAAAATGTGCATTAGCAAAGAATGGCAAGTTGTAACTAAGTACAAGAGACAAAAGTATTCATCCATCCTCTCCTAATGCCAAGATTTGAACAGGGTGCTCCTGAGCAGATGGTTTAACAGACTAAAGCATTAGTTTGCTGATCCTCCGTGCTTGCTAATTAATTCTTCAGTTTACTAGGATTTAAGATGATTGTTAAAAACAAGGCTTCTCTTAAAATAAACTTTAGGTAAATGTTATAAAACGATGGTTAAGATTATAATATCTATAACAAGAATGTTTTGTATTTTCTAGAAAAGATGTTCATTATCTTAGCGTCCTAGGTATTATCCTTAACAATTCTGTCTCTGAAATTTTATAAGAATTTGATTTTCTTTTCGTAGCTAATTAATCCTCTGACTTCCTGTTGACATTCTTGGATCAAGATTACGTCCTTGACTTCTGTGAGAATGGCATATACATAACTATGGAAAGAATTTAATCTTTTTAAACAAAATTGTCCCCTCCCTGAATTGTTTGAAGAAAATTATCATGCAAAATGTAAAAATTGAAACATCTTCTTTATTGTTTTTAAAGTTATTATTCTAAACAGTTGGGATTTTATGTACTAATTTATCTGAGGTTAACATTAGAACAGTATTGTAGAGTAGTTTGCTGTCTATTAGATTTAGACAACAGGCAAATTATTTATTTCAGATTTAATTTTTATAGCAGTTTATACACTGGAGGACAGTTTATAATTTGAGGACAGCAGAACTCCACCGAACAGAAATTATGGAATTTATACCACAGAAATTGAAAAAAAAGATAAGGAAAAATATTATAATAAAATAACATTTTATGAACAAAGTGGGAAGTAGGAAGAAAACCAAATAGCACTAGGAAAGCAAGAGCTTCACATAGTAAAGCTGAGGCATAAATTTTGGAGCCCTATGTGTTGCTTGCAAAGGGATGATCCATGTCGATATTAGTGGACTTTGAAAATTGTGAGTGGACTCAGAATCTCTCTTCAGTCAGCTCATGATGGCCTGAAAGAAGCTCTCATCCATGGCCTTTGCCACAGGAGGCACTGTAAAATTCTGCATTTGATTTTCATGTCCTGTTTTCTTATATATGTGTTTATATGCATTTTGTGATAACTTCCTTCAGATAGAGGTTTGGATTTACGGATGAGAATTCAGAGTTTTATGTTATCTCTGTAACTGTTCCTTCTGTCAAAAACATTATTGGCTGTTTGCTATGTTAAAAACTCTTCGAAATTCCTCATTCAGAACAACAGATAAGAATTCTTAATACTTTTGTAAAAAATTCAAAACTTGCCTCATTCTATAATCTATTAATCTTGTAAACCAAGAAAAAGCTATTATTATAGATGATTCAAGGGTAAGCTGTCAGTATGTTGTCTTCATAGAACTAGTCTTCAGCTCCTTTCAAAAAGTAAGTTTCTTATCCAAAATAACTGCAAGGAATTTTGAAATAGTTTTAATACACCCTTAACAGGGAATCTGCATTGAAGCCACTGAGAATACAATGTATTTATTTAAGTGCCATCTGTATTGAAATGAAAGTACCACAATAAGCTGCTTGGGATAAATTAATGCTAGTAAACTCTAGTATTAATTTTAATAATTTTAGATCACTGGGTTATTACCATAGTAGTTAAAGCAATACTAGAATACTATGTCCAGCTGGCATTTTAAAAGCTGCTGAAAGAATTTAAAAGATTTTAAAAAATAATGACCTGATGTTGAAATCTTGATTTATAGTGAAAGATTGCAATCTGATCTCCTTAAGAACAGAACAATTAAGATTTTTTTTACCATGTATTTTTCCTTTGTAATAATTTATGGCAGAATAATTACAGTACTCTATGGAGTACACACTATAATTCAACATAGAAAGGAAAGGGCTTTTTTTACAGGTCTTTGGGAAGATATGGTGAATGAAAACTGACACAGGTCCTCCACTCAGTGGCCAGATTTCATGAGAATTTTAGGAATTTATTCTCTCTAAGACTTCCACCACTCTGATATGTGTTTGGAAGAGGGCACATAGATAAAAAGTTATTGGAAGAGAAAGGACAGGCAGGGAGGCAGATGGGCATAAAGATGGACAGTGAAGGAATTTCCTTAATTACCAGGCTGAAAATGATCAGAAATGTTGCCCTTATATATATACCCAACTTACCATAAATATTAATGAAAACTGCAGGAGGCCGAGACTGCTTAGATAAATATTGATTCTAGGAAAGATCCTTTGCTTTTATCCCATGCTTTACACTAGTACATGACAGTACCAGAGTATTAAATATCATTTTACTCACAAACCAAATCCAGTCTTTTCCAGGTTGAACAAGACAACTCACTTTACTGCAACAGTTTGGAGGGAGTGAGGGGTGGAGAATAGAAGATTATATTTAGAACTCTGAGAATATTTAGGGAGTCAAAATCTGATTGTCAAACTTGTAACGATCTGCAAATCTGAGATCCACATATGGTTGATATTTTTCTATTACATAGCACTTATTTCTGGAAGTCTTTTCACTTGTGTCCTTTTTTGATCTGAAAAATATTTTTGACATGGCCTTAAGCTGATATTTCAAATGAACATTAAACATTTACCTCCCTTCAGTAGCCAATTGGAATGGCTCTCAAACAATAATATCTCCTTAGGAATCAGTGGTATGGGATCATAATTATAGTAAATCTTAACAGACAGAAAATAAAGATCTGAACTGAGAAGAGTTTTGTACCATATTTTTCATTGGGGTTATCTATTTGAAAGTGATTTTTGAATCATAGCTAATTATAAATGATTCACCAGAATGTTTAAAACCCTACAAAAATTTTTAAATAACTCACAGCTCTTATTGCAAAGTAGTACTTCAAGGTATTATGCTCATCTTAGAAGAGTAAATGCATTTAACACTTTGTTGTTCTTATTTTCTTCTAGCAAGTTATAAACTGATTCCTTTGAATCTTCCGTGAAATATAGCATTAGTAATAGACCCCCCATGGGCTGTAGCTTCATAGAATTTTTATCATTTATTTTGTTTTCAGGATATTTATTCCCCATTATTCTTAATTTATGCAAAGCAGTTCTATGCAAATGAGCATACCACTCCCACAGCTTTTTATTTCCTACTTTCCACTCATGAACAAAGCTAGAAAAACTTTCCAAATCATACTAAAGGCCTGGGCTTGTCTCTAGGCTATAAGTGAAAATTCAAATAGTTTTTCTCACTGTCCCACTCCTTACAACCATTGGTAGGTCTATTCATTTCAAAAGGGTTGTAATTAAGAATTGCTATAACAACTCTTGAGCCTGGCTATAGGGTTACAGATAATCATGGAAGAAGATGAAAATGGATTTCAGATATGTACTCTTGATTAAACTTCCCAACTGCACATTTAGAAGTCTAAGTTAAGATGCTAGTTAGAAAGCAAATCCCCTGAGGATTTCTGTGCTGTTAGTGGAGTCCTGTCTGGAATCACCTCCTAGAAGAACCTGGCTATCTCTGTTCACTTTGTAGATCGTCTCAACAGATTTGCTTTTTAATTCAAAAATGTAATTTCAGTTTCTAAAGTTACACAAGCTGAATATTGTCTTGCTTCTACTTGACAATTTCACAGCAATTTCTTTAATTTTTAAGGAAGATTTGATAATATAGAATGTGGATACAGAAGGAATTAATGTTTTAGTTCTATGCTAATTGCCATCTTTATTTGATTCTTAGATTATATTGCATCAAAATAAATGTTCTTTGTTTCCTGTAGTGCAAAATATAAAAGTTGATTGTTAGAGAAGAGCAGTATCTTGACAATAAAACATTGTTACTCTAGGTTAGAAGTGATAAACCCTTATTCTCAATCCCTTTCAGTATTTCCCACTGTGTACAGAATCACAGAATCTCTTTGGCTGGAAGAGACCTTCAAGATCATCTAGTCCAACCTTCGACCCAATATTGCAAGCTCACCACTAAACCATGTCCATCAGCACTAGGTCCACACACCATTTAAATGCCTCCAGGGATGGTGACCCCACCACTGCCCTGGGCAGACCATTCCAATTTTTGATAACACTTTCTGAATATCTAGCCTAAACCTCCCCTGACACAACTTGCATCCATTCCCTCTGGTCCTGTCACACATCGCCAGGGAGAAAAGGCTGTCCCCCTCCTCACTCCAACCTCCTTTCAGGTAGTTGTAGAGAGCAAGAAGTTCTCCCCTCAGCCTCCTCCAGACTAAACAACCCCAGTTCCCTCAGCCACTCCTCACAGGACATGTGCTCTAGGACCTTCACCAGCCTCATTGCCCTTTTCTGGACTTGCTCCAGCACTTCTATTTCCTTCTTATAGTGAGGGGCCCAGAACTGAACACAACAGGGGGACGATCACCTCCCTGTTCCTGCTGGCCACAGTGTTTCTAATACAAGCCAGGATGCCATTGGCCTTCTTGGCCACCTGCGCACACTGCTGACTCATATTTAGTCAACTGTTGATCAATACCCCCAAGTGCTTTTCCAACTTGGAGCTTTCCAACCACACATCCCCAAGTCTGTAGCTTGCCATGGGCTTGTTATGACCCAAGTGCAGGACCTGGCACTTGGCCTTGTTGAACCCCATTCAGTTAACCTTGGCCCATGGACCTAACCAGTCTGGGTCCCACTGTAAAGCTTCCCTACCCTCTAGCAGATTGACACACCCACCTAGCTTGGTGTCATCTGCAAGTTTACTGAGGGTACACCCAATCCCCTCATCCAGATCATTAATAAAGATATTGAAGAGAACAGGACCCAGTACTGAACCCTGGGGAGCACCACCTGTGACCAGAAGACAGCCAGATTTAGCTCCATTTGCTACGTTCTTTCAGCCTGGTCATCCAAACAGTTTTTTATCCAGTGCAGAGTGTATTTATCCAAGCCTTGGGCCATAAGTTTCTGAGGGAGAATGCTGTGGGAGACAGTGTCAAAGGCTGTACTAAAATCCAGGTAGACAATGTCCACAGCTCTTCCCTCATCCACTAGGTGGGTCACCTTGTTGTATTAGTCAGACAAGATGTCCCTCTGGAAAGCCATGCTGTCTGGGCCTGATCACCTGGTTGTCCTGTATGTTCTGTGTGATGGCACTGCTCCATAACCTTCCCTAGCTCCATAACTTTCCCGAGGTCAGACTGACAGGTCTGTAGCTCCCAGGATCAACCTTCTTGTAGATGGGCATCAAATTTGTTAGCTTCCAGCCAACGAAGACCTCCGTAGTTACCCAGGACTGTTGATAAATAATGGAGAGTGGCTTGGTGAGCACTTCTACCAGCTCCTCTAGTACTCTTGGGTGGAACCCATCTGGTCCCATAGACTTATGCACATCTATGTAGCACAACAGGTCACTGATCATTTCCTCCTGGATTATGGGGGCTGCATTCCATTCCCCATCCCCATTTCCCAATTCAGGGATCTGGACCCTCAGGTATCAGTGGGCATCACTGACAAAAACTGAGGAAAAGTGGGCACTCAGCAACTCATCTTTTTCCTCGTCCTTGGTTACAAGGTTCCCTCCCGTGTCCAGTCAAGGGTAGGGATTCTTCTTAGCTCTTCTTTTACTGTTAACATATTTATAGAAACACTTATTATCTTTAATGATGCTGGCCAGATTAAGTTCTAGCTGAGATTTAGCCTTTTTAGTTCTCTCCCTGCATAATCTTGCAACAGCCTTGTACTCTTCCTGAGTTCCCTGCCCCTTCTTCCATAGCTGGTAGACTTTCCGTTTCTTCCTGAGTTCTGACCAAAGCTCTCTGTTTAGCAAGGCTGGTCTTCTACCATGCTGGCTCATTTTATGCTACAGAGGGACATCTAGTTCCTCTACCTTGAGGATTTCCCTCTCAAGGAATGTCCAGCCTTCCCGGACTCCTTTGTTCTTGAGGGCTACGTCCCAAGGGATGCAATCGACAAATCTCCTAAACATGTCAAAATCTCCTTTGCATACAAGACACTTCCCAAATGTTTAATAAACATGTGCTCCAAAGAAATCCAAATCTTGCAGCAATTGAATGGAAAGAAGTCAGAAAACTGGGAGTCACAGTAAACGTCTGTACAGGTCCACAGGACAGAAGGCAGATTTTCATAAGACTTAAATTTGAACTGAACAGCCCTTTAGATGAGTTTGTGCAAACTGTAAAGTTTATACAAAAATATTTTCAGATCAGAAACAGAATGTGACAGATAATTACTGAATTCAATACTGTATTTTTTTTTTCTCTTGGAGGGAATGAGGAAGCATTTATTTGTGTTTCTTTTCCTTGCTTAGCTACAAATTTTAACAACATTTGTAGAAACATAATACTTTTGAGATTTCTGTATTTCCGGCAAAATTAACTGGAATTGGATAATGGATTCAAAAGTTATTAGGAAGAACTGGAAGATGCATAGACAATAATATAAGACAACCTGATAACCTTATGAAACAAAGATAAAACCTATGAAAGTCAAGTTTAGAGAGCAGTGAAGCAGCAGAGCTCTTCAGAGTGTCACTTTACACTTGTAAGCACCACTGTCTTCTCAGCATCTTGTTTCTCAAACAGTAAATGAAATGTAGGCAGAAGTTTCCCCAGTTTCAGTGCATGGGACCATGTGGAACATCTGGTAACAATATTTTTCATTTCCTAGGAGTGGAGCAGCGCAAGCTTTATGAGTAACGTTCAGTGTCTTTTTATCTTTTAGTGGAAATCTGTTTTATTTTATAAACAAGTAAGTATATTATAACTTAAGAGATTTCTCCAGGGGAAAAAAAAAAAAAAAAAAGAAGGAAAAAAAAAACCACACCAAAACAAAGTAGATGTAGCTGTTGCTGCAGAGACTAAAAAGGTACAGACACAAACACCTGAGCTTTGTCTTAACAGTCTCAAGTAATACTGATTTAAATCTTTACCTTGCAACCCAGGAAATGGAACTGCATCATCATCTCAGTATAATCTGTGAGCAGTGTTTCTCAACCTTCAAATACTACATCTAAGTATTAATTTAAGTCCATTATCTGGGATGGGACCTTCTTAGAGAAAATTGTAATTATTTTATTCCATATCTCCATTTCACAGGTAAGTGGCTAATGAACTTACTGATTGCCACTCTTCCTTTTTTAAATATCCCTACACCTACAGAAAAGTTGTCCCTGGCTGAAAGGGACCAGTTCTTTGGTGGGTTCATCTCACACAAGGTGTGCTTCTGAAGCTACAGTGATCCCCAGAAAGTGACAATATTGTTTTATTTTGTTTATTCTTTTGAAGTTACAGGTACTTATTGAACCTCTATACATTTGCAAAGCTACATTTCATTTGTGGTACCAAATTCAGTAGTCCTTTGTAAAGGTCATCAATATCTGCAGTGTAGAAGGTGATCTGAGAATTACTCATAAGGGCAATAAAATTTTTAGGAACTGATAAAATCAACAAGAAGAGTATTCTCAAAGTTCAGTTTCAAGCTCATGTGCTTGTTTTAGGCATGCTTGCAAGAAGCCTTTGGTATAGTCTTAGTAATATTTTGTTTATATTCCGTATTTAAGAAGCCATTCTTCAAATAGATAATAGAAGTTTGTTTCATTGTCTTCTGAAAATCTTCTAATACCTGTTTTCTGTGTTTTCAATTATAATGAATGTTCTTTTAATCACACTTTGGCCTGATTATGCTTACTCTCATAATGAACTCTTGTGTCTTCCAGTCCAGAAATGTCTTTCTACATTGTTAACCGCTCTTCTTGATGAAGTACCTAGAGAATTGCTTGTTGATTAAATTCATTCTTCCTTTATACAGTCTCTTGATTCAGGTGTCCAAACCAGTAATTAAATGAGATAGAACTTCCGAAGAAATATTTTTTGTGATTATTTAGCTCGTGTAAAATCATTCCTTTTGTTGACAACCCTATCATTAATTTGTGATTGTAATGTATATATGTTTTTTCTTAAACCACAATTATAGTAAAAGCATCTTCATATTACTTTGTAATTTAAACTATTTCCTGACTTCTTACTGTTGACATACTGCATTGTCTTCAGTAGTCCTGATTTTCACTGGTTCAGGAACTATGCCTTGACTGTTTGTATGTGATCTTAGTATAATGTAGAAATCACCGTAAGACATGAAGAAGGAATTCTAAATAAATTGCCTCTCAGAGGTTATGGTTGGGAGACTCTACTAATAAATTCTCCCTAAAATTTGAGGTAGTGGAGTAGCAGAAGTTTAATTTATACCATGTTGTTTATTTTAATTGGGTTAGTGGACAAGAAAAATCAAATTAAAGGTAGATTAAAAAAAAAGCCATTTAGTTACCCACAAAAAAAATACATCAATGGCCCAGCAGAATAAGCCTTTCTGAGCAACATGACCATTCTTCCTCTGCTGTGATACAGAGAATGTCATGGGAGTGAAAACTCGTAACTCAGTCAACCTTCACATTCAGTTCTTAGTCTTTTCATTAACACTGCCAGCTGATTAGATGTTTAGATGCATATTTCCATGATAAGACCACCTTAACTGATAGGAAATATGCACTGTAAGTTGAGTAACTTACACAGACTGTTCAAGGCTTGAGCTGGTGTTTCACAGCATCAGCTTCTGCAGCTCAGAACTGTTACATACTCTTACTAATATACATGTAATTTCTGCTATGCTGAACTTATGTCATGATACAACTTTGGACAATAATATGAAATGAAAAAATATTCACCCCATCATCCTCTCATGTAAAAGGATAGTACTAAAGGGGAATGGAAAATAAGTGCAGTGCCTCAATTCTCAGGAAAAATGCTCATGACATATATCCTGTTACACTTCTTTTAAGTACAAAAGTTACTGCCAAGTTAAAAATATTGGGGGACACAGGCAAAGAAAGAACAGCAATTTTATTAATAACGAACATACTGATAGCTCAGGGGTCAGCAAGAACTTTACATTATTCTGCTTGTCGGGCAGATCTCAGCAGCCTGGTTTTCCAGGAATTCAACATCCATGAAAAAATCCTTCCCAAATTTTTAAATCACAAGGATGATACTTGTCATGGTTTAGGGTCAGGGCAGCCCCTTAGACCTAACAGACGCTCTCTGTTAACCCCCCTCCCTCCCTTAAGGGAAGGAGAAAAGGAATAAGGGAGAGAGACTTAGTGATTAGAAAAGGAAACTAGAACAGCTTTAATGATGATTAATAATAATAATATAGAATATGTACAAATATATACAAAACCAGTACTGAACCCCTGATGGCAATTACATCACCGTCACCACTGATGGTGTACAGAAGGCACTGGGGGTCCCACATCGGGCCCCGCAGCAGACAGGAGCTGTGTTCAGGATCTGGATTCTGCTACCGGATTCAGTAACCAGTATTCTGCTACCAGATTCAGTCCTCCTTAGATGTTCTGGGGAAGCAGTCCAAGAGGGGAGAAGAGCCCGGGTAAAAGCCCAATAGACCCTTCAGACCTCTCTGCTTGCTACCAAATATCTGCTTGCTACCGAATATGACGTGTATGGGCTGGAATACCTCGTTGGTCAGTTTGGGGTCACCTGCCCTGTCTGCTCCTTCCTAGGTGCAGTCTTTCACTTTCTGCACCCCCCAATGTGGTACACACAGTCCAGCAGTGGCCTTGGTCTGCACACCAATTCTTGGTAGTAACTCTAATCATGGGGTGTTATCACTGCTATCAGCAGACACTGCCTGTGAAAACAGGCACCTAACTTCAGAAAGTGCAGTTAGTTAGAAGTACTGAACTGGAAAGTAAAATCACTGAACAGAATTAGTTCTGTTTTCACCCAAACCAGGACAATACTTTACATTTCTGAGGTTGCTTATCTTCATTGGTTTGCTTTCTCATTTAGACACCGTAGAATCTAAATGTGATCTGAATATATGTATATATTTAAATCAAAGTTCTTTGTTCTAAGGCTGATCCTATTCATTTGGAGTTTAAATCTAGCTTTCCAATAAATGTAATTGTTTTCCACCCATAGTTAATTGAAGGTGCTAATTTAAAACCGTAATACTTTTAATTAGCAACAATACTCTCCGAAGTCCAGGCCCATGTTTCAGGACCTTGGAGAGCGCCCGTGGTTCTTCCACACGGTGCTGGTGCTGCACGCTAAAGAAAAAACAGCTCGAAGACTACAGAAAAGTCACTACTTTTTAACGAGATTGTTAATAATCTGTGGAGTCTTGAAGCACTTTGAAATCCATCTCTTTAAAGAAAAACTATTAAATTACTTTGAGTATATCATACATGAAACCACATTTTTGCATGTTCTGGATAATCTGCTGTCTTTGTCTGTTTGGTCAGCTGAAAGAAGTCTGAAATACCTTTTGCATAATAAGAATTTTGATATTTTGAATTTGATATTTTGATATTTTGAAATATTGATATTTCCCAGTTTGGTGTGAAGAACAACGGCTGTGACTTTGTCCAATCGTGAAAGAAATATGGGACAAACTTTATTTTGATAAAATCATAGCATAAAATTGACAGTAAGATTCTACCTTAATAAAGGAAATAGATTAATCAGAAATGAAGCAATAGCTCTGCCTATTGAGGCAAATCTGGGCTAATTTGGCCTTCATTTCAGAAATGGCCAAGAAGACATCTGTATTTATATATGCACACTATTTTACATCCATAGCAGTCTGTCTTTTCATTCTCATGCAACAACCACTTCTCTAAATGAACAACAAGAGAATTTTCAGAAAACATTAGCTGCAGTCTAGACTTTTCTGTTTGTTTCTACTGTTGTAAATCTTGTTACAAACTGAAAATAGGCTGGCAGAGGGGGAAAGCAGCAGCATTCATTCTGTGGCAGAGAGGTAAAGCAGCTTGGTTTGATACTATCTAATTCAAATGAAGGATGTCTCCGGTTATAGTCTCTAGGTATCTAGCACCATTTAAGATCCATAAGATTTCTGAGGTAGATGTGAAACCTGCAAAAGACTTTTACTTTTCTGGAGTGACAGGTACCTATAGTATCTGAATACCATCCTTGAAGCTTCATGGCAAATACCTACTCTTTTTTCAGAAATAAGGGGAGGAAATGCATTTGTACACAAGCTGTGTTACTTTGAAGATGTACCATTCACAACTCATTTAGGGCTTGTAAGCATTGTAATAAGCCAGAATGTTTCTTTAAATAATTACAGCTATAGCAGACATAGGAGATCTATCATACCTAACTTGGATCTTAGAATGATCAGGTTTTTTCCCCCCTCTTGATTTCTGTTACATTAGAAGACTCTAATCCTAAACAACCATTTATCCTTTTTATCATTTGTATTGAGGTAAGAACTATATTGCCTTAAACTGTTGACACTTACCCCTATACACGAATCCTCAGATTTGGTTGGTTGGTTGTTTTTTTTTCCTGAAACACTGGGAAATGTTATCCCATGGTTTGGTCCAGGACCTGGATACCAAACTCATGGTCATGGGCAGACCAGAATCAGAGAATGATAGGTTCAAACAACTCAGTCAGAAATCCTGAGATCATACCAAGTTCATGAAACAAATATCATTAAGTCAGAACAAGAATATTGGGGTATAGGTATAGTCAGAGAAAAACTGATATCAAAGCCCAAAGCAGAGTGCAAGCAATAAAGCTGATGATCTGAGAGGTGGCTCTGGATAGTCTATAATTCAGTGGGGGCTTGCACAGATAGAGACTGTGAGCAATAGCTGCACCTCTCACAGGAAATCAGTGATAAAATTTTCAGGTATTTTTCTTGGGTGTTTGGAAAGTATTCTCCAAGCACATGAGAAAGCATCCAAAGGATAGAGTAAATGGGCTGAAGACTTTCACAGTGAAAACTGGAATTGTTTAGCCATTTTTTCCTGTTCAATTAATGGTTGCAATAACAAGCCAAGCAAAATCCTAATGTAGACAACTGCTATCTATGAGAGAGTGTTTGTGTCTGTAAAGGCAGCAGCCAATGGCTGCCTGCTCGAAGGATGATTCAGTCCCAGGTGCTGAGGGGATGAATCATCCTCAGTTGGGCAATGACTCACTACAACTTTCTGCACGGGTTTGAATCTAGCCCTTAAACATGTATACATAAATGTTTGACATCACATGTTGATACGACATGTAAGAAAATTTTCTGAAACATAATAAATGGATGTCAAATGTAAAAACTCCCAGGCAATTTCCCTTAACTTGAATTAAGAGAAGGGTGCTACATGAAGAAGTGGAGCTGCAGAACTGTGGTGAAAGAATTATTGAAAATGGGGGAAAAAGTCTGCTTGCTTCCAACAAAATATAAAGGACTTTCATAACAATTTCCACCTGAAATTAAAATTGCATATAAATAATCTTGGAAAGGTAAGCTGATGGAAATAAATGTAAGAATAAGAGCACCATTGCTATTCTTCACAAACCATAAAACTCATGCCAGTTGCATCCCATGAAAAAGAAATAAAAATGTATTCGTTTGGAGTCCAAAACTCATCACACCTGGAGGCTTTAAGGGCTTTTTGATTCTCTGAAGCTACACTTAGAGTTTGTTCTTGTGCGATAATTTGTCAGTTAAAGGTGTACTGGAAATAACAAGCAAAGATATCTAAAGAACCTGCTATGTCTATGTGTTAATTATTGTTCTTCAGCCTCATTATCTAGCAATCCAAAGTAATGAGATGTGTCTCTTACTCAATAGTCACTGGTTTTAAATGTCCCACTTCCTATTTCCCTGTAGCCAAAAGTACATAGACAGATTTTGCTTCATGTTTCTGTTAGTGTTAGATGTTGGTCTTTCATTTGTAAGCAATGTAACGTCTCTTGATTTCTACTGTGGCCTTCCTCCTATGTATTTCTTTTCTTCACTTTCTTCCATTTAGTTGAATGTGTACTAGTTATTTTTGCACAATTTTATTTTTTTTTTTACAGCATGTACATCTCTGTAACCATGGAAAACATTTATTAATGCAAACAGCTACACAAGTAGTATATACTTTATGCATTCATTTGTATATTTGTATATTTACAAATACCCTTAGAATCTTACGGAAAAATGAATCCATGTGTAAAGCAGTGTGTAAAGTGATGTGTATATATGTATGCATAGTATATTTTGATACATTTGAGTTGGCAGGGAGTAGAACAGGACATCTGAAATCTTCATGAAGTCCAGCACTTAACAGCTGTTGACAAAAAGTAAGGTATGTTTTACACTAGTCTTATCATGGAGATACAGCAGAAAACCGAGAAGAAACTGACACATTCAGACTCAGCTAATAAGAAATTGGGTTGAGTGAGAAACCCAGCACACCTTTATAGTTAAAATGGAAAAGCAAGCCTTTAATTCATTAAGTACACCTTATCTTTTGGCTGACATCCTTTATGTAACTGAATTTCAATATAAATTCCTCTGTAAACATTTGTGAATTTCAAATGAATCCCATAACTCTTACAGCTGTTTAAAGTTTCTTTAAATTTACCTGCATGAATATAATGTTGGTGAAAAACACCACTTTTTGTATGTCTGGAAGAAAATCAGACTCATAATTCCTAGTATTATTTAAATAAAACTTCACCTTTCCATATTACTTGCTTACAGAAATATTGCTATTAAGAGTATCCTCCTTCAGACACAAGCATATCTGTAAAATATTTATCTGTTGGTAGAGGCAAAGACACAACCCTGCAAAGAATTACTACTGGTGTTCACTTCACCCTTGAGGTGGAGGCAGTCCCCTGGCTACCCACTCCCCTGACCCAGAGTGACCCAGAGACATAGGCTGTCTCTCCTCCAGCTTTATCCAGCCTGCCCCATCACTGGGGTTTTCCAGGTGGTTACTGGGCAGTGGTTGATTTTGTTTGTTGTCTCCAGACTTGCCCCTGCCTTGCTGAATGGCAAAAGCAGTTTGGTGCAGGTTGAAGAATCTCCCTGGATGACCACTCCTGAGCACTCCTCTCCCACCCAGCCCATGCCTCAGCCACTCACCACGGTCTTCCTCCTCCCTTTGCCCTAAATGAACCTCCTGCTGTTATTCTCCACCCTCTGAATCATATCAGCCATTTCCTATCTAGACATGTGTAAATAATTATCTTTGAATGCCTCTATTTTATCTAATATATCCAGATGACTTTCCTTTCAAATTTACAGGGTTGAAGCAATAACAATAACACATCTCCAGAGCTTTCTCCTGCTTCTGTCAAGAGAGGGATGTGCTTGGTTTACTCAGTGGTCCTGGCATATCTTTCCAAGTCACTCATGTTATTTAGTAGTTGGTATCTGACCTAAAAAGCCCACAGACTAATTTTTCTGTGTTGTTTTTTTTGGTTTCTTTTGGTTTTGGGGGGGGTTGTGGGTTTTTTGTGTGTGTGTGTTTAGTTTGCTTGATTGTTTTGTTGTTGTTGTTTGTTTGTTTTTCTTGCAGAATCAGGTCAGAGAGCTTGACTTCTTTTTCCCCACTATAATGACTTACTTAATGTTGTGTTTCCAGTGAGGCTGTTGAGCCAGGATCAGTGGGTGTATAAACAGGCCTGAAGTTCAAACTATTGGTAAAGTGTATTTCAGGATGGTTTTATTTAGAGGACTGCCCCTTCTTCTATTTAGGCTCCCTTTGAATCCCTTTGATGGATTCAAACATTGAGGGCATATTTCCATGAGGGACTCCACATTTCAAGGCAGCCCACCTAGCCATAAATATTTTATATTGCTTAGCAGTTCCTCTGTGTTACCAATAGCAGTTCTATATCCTTGGGCAAAGTAGGAACTTTGACACCATCCTTGCTGGTATGAGAAATACACCTGAAATACTCCGTCAAAATAACAATGCCAAGTTGTAAACGGCTGTCATAAAAGGTAAGTAAAAAGCATGCTGTCCTTGAATTAACAAAGCATGCAAATAGTGATGTGCTGAATTTGTCATAATCTGTTACATGTTCATTCTAATATTAACCCTCCCTCAAATAGAAAGTCTTGAGAAATCATATCAAATGTTGTAAAAGTCATGCAATGACAACAAAAATGCCTTCCCATAGGTAAAAATTGGGATGCTAGTCACAGCCTACACACTGTGAGCAAAGTTGGTATTTATGCTTTCCCTTTCATAGGTCAGCTATGCTTTCCCATGAGCTACAAAAGAAATCTTTACATCTCAAACGTTTGTCATCTAGGAGGAGGTCTGCTCAAGACACATTACCCAAATCCTATTCTGAGACTGCTCCAGTCCTTTGAGACCCATGGCCAATGTCATCCTTCATGCTTATGCTACAGATGCACATACTGTGCAGCCTGAGCTACAATAGCAAATACACATTGCTGTCAGACAATCACGATTTTTGGAAATGAGGAGTGCTTTTTTGGAGTGAACCTGGTCTGCTATAGTGGCTTTCAGGGGCTAACTCGCAGCGGTGGAAAATGCACTGCTGCTCAAATACAGACCTAAACATCTTTAGCAAATTGTCATCACTATCCCATCTCCTGTATAAGTAGTCCCACTTGGAAACAAAATAATTGCACACCTTAAGTGTTTAACTGAGAAAGGTTTTTGTTATGCTTTGATGATGAATATTGTAAACACCGATATTTCTTTTCTTTTTTTGAATCCTTCATTGACTTTTCAATCTGAAGGGGAATTTGACTATTTCCATGTTTCTCACTATTCAGCTATTTAATACGCTTCTACTGTTACTTTCCACTATAGCTAAAGAAAATAATTATAAAGAGAAAATCATTAAAGAAATATTACAGTTATATGGAAAAGTAAAAATGAAAAAATAAAAGTCATCAAAGAAAGCTTGCTATGGGGAATTATAAATATCCAAAGATTGATTTTATAAAAATTATTTAGTACAAAAGGAAGAGATCTGAAAATTTGGCACAAATATAATCAGTCAAAACAGAGGAAACTGATTTATTGTTGAGACACTGCATTTCTGCAGTCTGAACACAAGCAAACAGCATTAAAATTGTTGTCTTTAAAGCAAACATTTGTGGCTGACTAAGAACTCCCGCACAAAAAGCTACCATTTTCCATCATTGATTTTCACTGTAGTGTCATACTTGGAAACAAATTTTCCCAGACTGTCTTCATTGACTTCAAATCTCTCGAGGATTAAATGTTGTGGGGTTTTTTATTTTCACTGACTTTAAAACATACAGGTTTTTCTTATAAGAAACTTCTGGCTTCACAGTTTTTTATCAAAAAGGGAGGTATAGGACTAATTTACCAGCTTTTCAGCAGGAAGCCAAAATATTTAGTTATTCAGCTGATTGCATCCTTGTCAGCAGAAATGCCCATCTCACCGTTCATGATTACACTTTTCAAGGTGATGCTAATGGGAGTGACTTGCTGCCCAGTCTCAGACGGGTCCCGTGCCACCACCCTGTGTGAAGAGCTAAGGTGAATTCATAATCTTTGTGTGGCAGGAGCCTCACATCAAGGTACCCTATCAAAAATTCAAAGTGCTATGTAAATCTGTGTGTGTGTATCTGCAGTGAGTGTGTGCATATTTACACACATGTACAAACCCTCTCCTTTTATTCTCCTGTAGATTTTCCTTTTCTTTTCCATTCATTCCTTGTTCCTATTCATTTCCTGTTCATATTCTTATCTTCCTCATTTCCTTCTCCTGAGATTTTTTTTTTTTCTTTACAAGTTCAGTGCCTACAACACAAAATAAAATACACACAACATAAAATACAGGATCTTTTTTCTCTGTAGTAGTACTTATGGAAGCACTGCAAGACAAATGTTAGCAAGGTCACTGAAGCTCCTCTATGCCCTACTTACTCTAGCTACAAACTCAGGAGGAAAGAATTTATTCATTCTTATGAAATGCTTTGGAATCTATGAATGAAAAAGTGCTCCATAATTCCCAGATAGTATTATCTTGCAATTTTTTATTCTTTTTTTCTTTTTTCACCTATTTAATATTTGAAGTAAGACTGCTTTCTGTCCCTGTCAGTACTGATTCACAACTCTTGTCAATTTGTGCTATTTTTTCTCTCAGTGATAGCAGTGTCTGTCCTCTTACCTTTGAAAATGCAATGACTCTTTTGGCCTTGTTTGGATTATATACCACCCTATTCTAACAATCTATGGCTTTTCTCAAGGAAATGGATCCACGTGGAAGGATCCATTTTCCTGGCTAGTGCTTTTTTATTCCTTTTGGATCATGTGGATGCAAATATCCACACAGGTATTCCCACCTGCAGATGTTTGCCTTAATCTGTCTGCAATTATTTGCTGATATTGATCTTGCTACACACTGATATTCTGATTTTATGGTCAAGTTCTGTAATTCTGCACAGACTACATACACATTTCATTCTGTGTTGGTACACTGAGGAGATGGGGTTTTGCATTCTACTACAATAAAAGACTGATTTTCTATCTCATACTGACTGCTACATTTTTAGTCCTGGGGTTGTGGGTTTCTTTTCTATTATATCAGTCAAGAGGTGCTTGACACCAGGCATTGACATAGCATTGTGAGCAGAAATTCAAGTAGCAAGTTAGCTCTGATACAACATACATTACCAATTTAAAATTCAGAAAGGCAACTTGTTCTAGTGGTTTTGCTTATTTTCCTTTTTCTATTAAGTTGGGGTAAACCTAATTTAACTAAATGCTAATAGACTAACTTGGATATCAACAAGTTCAGATGAGAGAAGTTGAACCGGGTTCTCTGAGGTATTTACAGAAAATTGTTCCACTGATATTTTTTTTGTAATCTATGTCTTCCTAACGGAAGATGTATACTGTTTGAAGTATTTTGGAGAACAGGTGGAAGAGAGAACCTCTACAAGAGTTAAACACCTAAATAGACCTTTGAGGATCTGGGCCATCTCTCTGTATCCCCTCCATTAAACCCCTTATTGCTATGTGCAAAGGCTCAAGAGTTTACTAGGACTGAGGTAATCACTTTTGGCCAGCAATCCTTTGTGAAGACAGATGGCCATTGCTCATCATGTTAGTAAGAAGGCTAATACTTGTGGTATTCAGCTGTTAATGGTAGTGTATTTGGAGTAGTTCTGACTTCAGATATCAACTCTGTTCCTCCTGCCTTTTTATACCCAACCATTTATGATAATGTACTGAATTTAGGAATATAAGGTATAATAGAAAGCATAATTGTAAATGTTCTTGATTTATCATGTGAAATGAATAAAGAATGCACTACAGATCATCAGATTTTATTAAGATGAAAAATCAAGAATACTGTCTTTTCAACAAAACATGATACCTCTGAAATAATTTTGATGAGACTAGGGAGTTTTAAATTATTTTTCTCAATATTTTCTCAAGGTTTTAAAAAGAATGAATTTCTTTTTTATTCCAGGTTATTTGTTAACTCATAAAACCATTGTTGTCTTTTATTTCCATCTTTTCATCAAAAGACAAAAGAAATTGCTTCTCCTTTAATTTGTGGCACAACCTTTCAAATTTGTGCATAATTGTTTGCAATTTTGACAAGCTCCAAAAACACTTCTGCACAAGTAGCTTGAAACAATAAGCCTCACTCTGTTCAAGCTGTTCTTCAGCATCAATAAAAGGGGCTCAGCTAAGTGTAGTAGTTTACATTTAGCCCAAGAAAAAGCAACATGGTTACTCTGGCTTCTGATCTTTCTGCCAACAGAAACCATTTTCATATGCTAAAATGAAGTTTTAGGAAGAAAAAAAAATGAAGGATCTGTTAACAAGTAGGAACTTATGCAGTGCCATGAGACTGCCACGAGCCCATTGAGCAAAGTTCAGGCTTTACAATGTTCTTTTTAGTGCAATCCTACTCATTTCTGCTTGTCATACACATAAGCAAAAGGCTTGCCAAGTTATTTTGGGTATTGTCTGTGTTTTTCTGTTGCAGGTTGTGCAGAAGTGAAAGAAAATTACAAATTACTTTGTGCATGCTGGCTGCAGATTACTGGTGCTCACAAAGAGAGGATTATTACTTTAAGTGAGGAATGGGGGTTACTCTGTTGATAATGCACTACAGTAACCTCTGTTCATTCCTTTCATTCCTTTGAAGAAGCTCAAAATATGATCGCGCACCATCACAACCCCTGCCAAGCAACATCGACTACAGCAGCCACAGGCATCCCACACCTGCTGCCTGCTAAGCCTCTTGCTGAACAGAAGCGTGGAGTGGCCCTTACAAGCAAAGGCTCAGACAATCCCTCTCCTGGCTCAACCATCTTCTGGAAGTTCACCAAATCTCTCTTCATTTTAGCCCTTTAAGACCATTCTGTCACTTGAGGCTGTGTCTTCAGCATACTGATGTGCTGAGGGCTCTACTCTGTGATTTTTCTGCCTGTAACACTCAGGCCAAAGTGGTAAACATTCATATATTTTCCTTGAGTAAGGGAGAGGAGATGGATCCCTGAACTTAAGACACTTTTAAAAATACAGAACAAGTACAACAACAGATACTTCTCTTACAGTGGATGGTGCTTATTTCAATCATTGGCATTCCAATTCACAGTGTTCACATTCCTTAAATAAATTATTCTTTGACCTTACAAATAATAGATGTCTCAGTACCATAACTTGTCACTGTCCTGAGTTCTATTTACAGCTCTTTTTACTCACAAAACTCCCAGTGATTCACCCTGGATAGTTGTTTTCCCTTTAGGATTTCTACTTAAGTTCCTATAAGTAAAAAAAAAATAAATAAACTGAGTTTCAAAGACCTTGATAATCAATCCCCTGTGATTAGACATCATGTCTGTCCAACAGCATTACAATGGAGCAAACTTTCAGCAGACACAAGTCAGTGCAATTCTGCTGAAATCAATGGTGACATTTTAAGATGTTAAAGGTATGTTATAGCCACAAAGTTGAATAATCACAGTTAGGAAGCAGGACCTGTACTATTGCCCAAGCCCCTCTTGTAGTGTGACTCAAATTGTACTATGAATAAAAAATTGTTAATCTCACCATTTTCTCCACAGGTCTCTAACCATGGATTCTGAGAATTGCCCTTTGCAACACTCCTATGACCATGAGAGATTGGATTATACTCATGTTATAGAGAGGGGCCTCAGACAAGGCAACTCAGGCTTTTACTGTTCATTTTTTTAAGGCTCAGCTTAAAACATTCATCTCTAGTTTTCAAAGACACACAGCATTCTTGGAATTCCCCTTTTTTTGCCATCCTTCCTAGACGTTGAAAGCAGGGGCTGTGCAGACAGCAAGCTGATACATGGAAAGCAGCTTGCCCCTGAAGCGCCTGGACACCCTGTGCCTTGAGGATAGTCCTGCTGGTAAGTGCAACACCATCCAGCACTCAGAGGTTGTGCAAGCCACTGAAATGCTAATGAGGGTCAGAGATTTTCAGGATGTATGACTTACTATTTACATAGAATCCAAAATACTGTCTCTGTCTACACTGTGTCTGAAAAATGGTGACAAAGGACCCACTCAAAGGTAAACGCACCCCAAGGACCAGCGCCTGGCATTGCTGTGGACTGGACTGAAGGCCCTCTGAACTCACTTCAGCCTCCAGCAAATCTAGTCTGACTTACAGGTTAGCTGACAGAGCCTGGTCACACCTGGGAAACCACCACAGAGCAAGGTGCTACTCACGAGCGTTTCCTCAGCATAAGACTGGCACAGCCTGGTAGGTGCTGGGCATTTGAGTTTTTCAAATGGTCCATCTTGCCTCCAGAGAGTGGTGCAGAAACTGGACAGAATAAAGTCTAGCCTGCCTGCCTGCCAACTTGCTTCAAAGCCAAATAGCACTCATAATAAGGAAAATAATTAATACCAAGATTAAGAAATTGTTGCATTTTCCAAAATCCCATTGTTTCCAAGGATGCAATTGTGATAGCATTTGTATTCTAGTGGAGCTATGCAAACGCAGATTATATTTCCTTGGTATATGCTAAACTTCTAGCAAATTGATTCTGAACTTTGAGCTACAAAAAGAAGAGTTTGTAGCATTACCCCTTTCTCTGCACGTGGGCTACAATAACATCTCCTGCCACATCCAACATGTCCCTTGCACCAGAGAGGCCTGCAGAACCAAAGGCAGAAAATACATGTTGTCTCCACTACCACAATATGTGTGGGAGCAGTATTTCAGCAAATTCAAGTCAAATGATAAACCAGCAGTCTGGCTTACATACTAAAACAATATCTGTCATCGTGTCTTTTAATGTAAGACCCTTGCAATTTCTCTGTAGAGAAATGAGACTCTCTAGTTCATTGATACAGTCAGTCCTGTGAAATGTATTTTCTTATGTCACCTCCTTGATTCTTTCCAATTTTCTTTACCTTCTCATCACATAACAAGCTGTGAGCTTTCCTGGTCAAAGTCCGAGTCTCTAAACATCCAAGTCTTCTGTCAGCATTTCTCCATACCTCACTTTCCTTCTCACTTTGTTGTCTTTCTTGCCATCCCAGTCTCCTCAGTCTTTGACTAGAGTTTGACTAGTTATCATTCCTGACTTGAATTTTTTGAAGAGTACCATCAGTTGGTCTCTACCGGGGAAAGAAGAAGCATTCAGAATGAATGACAAGATGCTTTGTATATTACAGATAAGTATCATTTACATTCAGCTTCCAAGAGGATCGTGTTTATTGGTAATGACATTGTCATTTTGTAGAAAGCAACATGGTATTTACATCAAGCAACATTTCAAGGAAACTCCTATTTGTAAAATCCAGGTGACACAGCCTGGCTTCCAAACATAGTCACTGCAAATATTTTCCTTTAATTGTTGCTCATGTTACAAGCTTTATTGAAGCTGATGCTTGTGTACTAAAATACTACCTAAAAACAATGGAAAACTGAAGAACAAAACATATTATTTTAAATACATATAACAAAATATAATAAAAATGCCGTATTTTTAAAACCCTGGAGTATTTCCTATAGTCATAAATATTCACTTCTGACCCAATCTTTTTTTCATTCAGGAAAAAAAGTCATCCCTATAAAATATGAACAGCATGAGTCCTAGGTACCATGACAACCCCACTGATAAAGTGATCAAGGACTTTAAACTCCATTTGACTTGTGCTGGTCTTCTGCATTGGGATAGCTTTCTTTGTGCATAATTATATACAGCTTCAGTGTTTCAGCCTTCAGAAATTTCTTTGGTGATGAATAGTTTTGATGTCAGAATCTTTCTTGATCTTTCACGAGCTTTGTTATGATACCACCAACATTTATTTCAGGAGATAAAGTCTCTTCTCTAGATCTGTATGAAAGCATGTTTTGAATGGATTAAGGAATTCAATAACTGTCTCTGGTTGTGCCCTGATTAGGCAATAACACCTTTGATTCTCTGCTTAAATGGAGAAGATCCAATACTAGCAGTGAATGTGTGTTGCCATGTACCTTATCTTACTTACATATAAATGAAGAATGTAAACTCATTTCAGATTTGCACCCTCAGAGTTGCCCATCCCTATGGTTAAAATACATTACAAGGAACAATTTAGATGTGTTTGCAAATTTGTGCTTTAAATTTTGACAGCCCTCTCCTTTCATCACCACACTTGCTCTTCTATTATCACCTTCTCTCAAGGTTTGACTTCAGTACATGTCTAAATAATGTCACTGCACCAGTGACAGCACAAGTCTAGAAATATGAAGCCTCAAACAGGACGTCAAACCCACTGTGCACAGTTTCTTTCTTCCCTGTTGACTGCTTTCTGCAACTCACACTAAGCACTGCACTATCCTTCCTTTTAATTCCTGTCAAGCCAGTAAATCGTTGTTCACTATGAGTTCAGGCCTAGGCACTTGACCCTGAATAACTGGAAACAGAGCAGATAAATGAATAGTATCAAGCTAGTAGTGCTCTCACTGCACTCTGGTTTTCCTACCAAAGAGAAGACACTTCGGCTTTCCACCCAGGCAGCTGACCATGAACAATGGCAAGAGGGAAGGGTCTTGGCCAAACACCAGGGCACCTACCAGAGCCCCACACTGTATCAGACGACAGGTTATGAACGGCAATTCACAGCAATCAACATAATTCAAATTGCGCAGGAGCTTCTAATGACTCATGTAGTGCTGTCAGGAGCTACACTGAGCCAAATGTGAGTGAAAAGCAACCGGGTGAAAACAAATACAGGCATTTTTATCCATATTTCTGGCCTATGATATACCTTTTTTAATAATGGCCTTTGAGGAGAGCATTCTCCAAACCACTTCTATTCCTATTTCATCCTGCAGTGAAGCTGTACTTCTGTTTTCACATAACTTGCTAAGATGATAAAACTGAAGAGTCACCAGTTTATCATTATGACTTTATTTATAGTCAAACAGAAGGAAAAAACAACCTGTGAGGACACAAGTCCTTATTTTCACATAAACCAATTATAGTGCTTTGTAAAGAAGAGGAATAATTAGACAAGGCAGATAAATGATCTGGCAAAGGCAGTAAAAACTTTCTTACCAATTTATAAAGGCACATGCTCAAAGCCATGTTAGAAAATACCTGACTGTGAGTTTAATACACCTGTGATCATGCCCCACAGAGCTCTAAATAATAAAAACCTGCAGCTATTACAATTCAAAGATATCTGTTGGTTTTACACCTACTTATTGTTTCTTCATTTCTGTTAATAGCAGCTTCAAGAACTGAAAAGTATAGAAAAAAATCCATAAATGTGTATGATTTTAAACAGACATTTCATGCCCATAAACTGAGTTATGCTGGTATTTAAAAGAAGTTGGGGATTCAAAACAAATTGTATGTCCAAAGGGAATAGGTGGGTTTGGGAAGTACTATAACTTGCACAGCTTAGAAAATCCAAGCCCTAATAAGTATATATTAAACTATTGGATTAGTATTTATTGGGTACTGAGAAAGATAAATAAAAACACATTTTTCTGAGGTCTATATTTAAGACAAGCAGTTTTTAAAGATTTTCAAAATTTCAAATAACAAAATCTAAAATCAGAGAATAGAACACCTTAGAAAGCATACTCTGAGGTGTTCACTATCTGTATGTAAATATATATATACATGAGCAAATAAATAGAAGGCACAGATAAATAAAACATGAAAGATATAAAATAAAATGTACAGATGTTTAATTTTACTGTTATGTGTAGTTTAAACTGAAAGTCACAATGACTGTAGGCAAAATAACCAAAAAGTCATAGTTACATACTTTCTAGTTCTTGAAAGCTAAGACACCATATCTGAAAATGGTTTAAGTTTACAGAGACATGGGAAGAGCACAGGGAGACTTCCACTTCTTTCTACTGGAGGAAATTCCATTTTATTGACATACAGAGGAATAGCAAAATCAATATTATCAGTAACAGTTTTAATGAAATGCATTCAGTTCAAGTAACAACAATGCAACAATATCTCTAAATATGGCAAAAGTGATGGAATTAAATGGATAGAGTTAGAGGGAGTTTTCTGTTCCCCATGACATCACAGTGGACAATTAGAAGAGGAAGGCAAATGTCTCATGAGAAATACTGAGCAGATGCTTGCAGAGTATGAGGAGTCTTTCACTGTCTTTTTATGGGCTACCAATACTGTAAGAATGAAATAAATTTACCTAATTTTAATCGGGTGTTATCTTTCCTCATCAACCTCTGCCAAGGTGTCCCACAAGTGTAGTTTTAAAAGATTTTTACTAGAATGAAAAACTTTTCAGGGATAAATGTGTGTTTTGAAATACATAAGAAATTAGCGGAAGCTACAAATTGGATGTAGGAAGAATGAGAGATCCAACCGCTATTTGTGAGTTTACCACCTCAAAGAAACAGGTTTAATGATCCCCAAGTGCTTACATATGAAACACAGGCAACCCTGTTTGACCCATGGTCTGAAAGGGAAGAGGACTCATTGCTTAAGGCTCCACTTCTTTCCAGTGACCTTCCAACAACAGTTCTGTCCTGAAATCACTTCTTTCTCTTGCAGTTTCGCACTTTAGCTGTATTTGACATAAAATGCCAAGTACCGTGACTGAGATTTACTCATGCTTGCAAACATTGCTTTTATTTGCATTGACTGAATCCCCTTGGGCATCTCTTATTTTGTCTGTAACAGGACAATGTACAGTTATAAATATTCATGCTGCTGAAAGGTACACCGAGAGGGAAAGAGTAGTGCAAGAGACCCCAAACAGCTCCAACCACATTTTTCAATTGCTTTTGGTTATGCCACCTCTCGGGTTGCAAAGATAATTCAATCTTTTGCTCCTTGGTTCCTGCCTAACAAGACTGCCAACAGGAGCATGTCAGCGATGGTGATTCGCTTCAGCACGTGGACACTTGTCCAATGGAAATGCTGTGAAATCACCAGCACATTTTACATAAGCCACTGAACAGTCATCATCGAGTAGGAAAGGATGCTGCGACATGATCAGTAAATAAGTAGGTGAAATTCTATCTTGTCTGTAGAGATGTTGGAAGTGAAATCTGCTGCACAGCTTGTGGGTTTATATGAACAGTTTGCTAATTAGAGTTGTATAAAATGACAATTTTTCAAGAAAATTTCCACCCTTCGTAGCAGCCCAGTGTGAAATCTGATATTTTTTGAAAACCCAACAAATGAGCTATTCTCATATTTTTAAAAAGTTTCTACAGGCAATCCAATACCCCTGCTCAATGCTGCAAATTTTTCAGTACAACCTAAACTTTTTTTTTTTTTTCCTGCATAGATATTTGCTGGGTTTTGGCACCCTTCAACTGCTTTCCTCCTCTCTCCCCTGCCTATTTCTGCTGCCCACCAGGATAATGAAAAAAGTGTCAGGAGAGCTCACACAAGCTCACTGTCATTTTTTAAGCTGCAAGTAATGACGTTTGTTAAATGAATGCAATAAAAACTAAAAAAACTGAAGTGGGTTCATTCTTTTTGAAAGCCTGGGTGTTTGTTCACTGATGCAAGAAAAATTCCTTTCCAGTCACACCCATTGGACTGTTCATATGCAGTTTGCTGTGGAAATTCCTTTTTTGAGGAATGCTTCTGGAGGATTTTAAAGAAAATGCTTCTGTCTTTGATACCATTGCCCAGATGAAACAGAAAGGTGCAAAAAAGGTGAGAAAGAACAGGAGACATTTAAAACCTGCCTGGACACGTTCCTATGTGATTTACTCTAGGTGATCCTGCTCTGGCAGGGGGTTGGACTAGATAATTGGGGTCCCTTCCAACCCTTAACATTCTGTGATTCTGTGAAAACTCTTCAATATAGTCTCAGTTCTGATCATGTCCTTTCTCCATTGCTTTGTTGAGCTCTGCTGAGGATTTCCCCTGTGGGGGCTGCCGGAGTGGGAGAATCTCTTGATGAAGCAAGTCTGTCCGCAGAGAGAGCTGCCAAGGGTGGATGTGGGATGAGGACCATTTTTGACCTTTGGCCAGTCCCAAGATCAGTCCAGCCAGAGAAGCTAATTGGTATAGAGCACATTGCTTTTGCCCGGCATTCAAACCCTCCCACTAAATCAACCTGAACTGTCCCTCTGTTGAAAGAATAGAAAATAAAATATTTTTAATTCTTCATACTTTTAATGATTTTGTTGAATTATAAAACTCTATTTAAAAAAAAAAATAAAAAATCCTGAATGTGATTTATGCCCAGTGAACTCAAGAGCTGAACATGTTAGTAAAGAGACAATCATCTGGGGGGGTGTGAATGTGTGTGCATTTATGTTAGTGTTATTGGTAGCAGCAGCAAAGAGCAAAGTGAGCATTTTTAAGTAGTTAGTGGTCCACAGTGCCAGGTTTGAACACATAGCCCTCTCAGCCACATTCTCTTTCCTTTTCAAGCATGCAAGCTAAACTCAAGTTAAACTGGGGTCTTCTCTGATATTTTATTTTATTTTTAATAAATAAAAGTGACCTACAGTTGCTAGCTAGGTGGCAAACAGAGCAATTAAAGGATCAGCTGTGCTGCTTGGGACAAGGAGGGGGAGATTCATGTAATTCAAGAAGACTTAAAAGAGGAGGAAGTAACAGCCTTTAAGGAAAAAGGGAATAAATCTCTTCAGGACACAATTGAAAGGTGATAATATCCCCAGGGCTCTGCCACAGTGCCTTCTCTTAAAGAAAGGTCTGGTTTTCCATCTCCCTGGCCTCCAAAACTTCTCCTTATTTTTTAAAGTGAAATATGGAAAGAATCCCATATGTGAGCCATTGCCAAGGGCAGCATGAAGTTATGGGGGTGACAAGTCTTTCTTCATTGCTCTTCCCTTCGGAAATGGGTCACAGGGGCCAGTGAAGTTGTCCGAGACACCCGGTGGGATGGTGCTGCTGAGGCTAATAGTAGGAAGCACTAAGGAGATAAGCAGCTCCTGCCATCACACAGCAGCGGTCATCAAGCACAGCCCAGTGCCCTGTGGCAAACCCAGGATCTGCAGTAAACATTGAAAAGCCAGAAGAAGGCAAATGGAGAAGGAGAGAGAAGCTGTTCCACCTTCTGGGCTCCCAAATGGCTTCAGAAAGCAGAGAGTGTGACAGAAAGAGGCAAAAAATACCCCAAAGGACCTAGCCAACCTGACTCAGATTTTAAAAAGTTCCTTTTTATGCCTGGGACAAAATCTTTTCAGCTCATCCGTTGAGGAAGACGGCATCAGAAATGTTTTCCAAGGACTCCTCCATAAGCCCTGCTAAGGAGGCAGGGGTGGACTGAAGCCTGTGCATTGCTTCACATCAGTGCAGTGATGGGATAGCCTACACAGGTGACTGTGGAGCAGAGAAAGGATTATTTGGTTAATACTATCAGATGGCGTTTTGTAGCAGTCAGAGTGAAGACCAGGGACCACAGTTGTCAACACCAGAGAAATAAAAACTTCCCATCTCAGGCATTTGCTATATGAGTAAAGACAATGCCTGGCAGGTGGCTGCTGACCACAATGGCAGAGCTTGCAGACTGGGGGACGGGATGTCCTTCAGTTGCACAATTTGGAAATCCAAGGAATTTCTAAAGTAATGAATCACAGATTGGAGCTGGAGTTTTGCCTGAGAAGCTGCAGGAGCTATTTCTTAATTAGAAATCTGTCCCTCTCATTGGCTGCCAATTCAGTTACCCAAACCAGACATACAAAACAATTCTTTCTTATTCTGTGTCTCTGTGTTCTCCCCATTTCTTAATCCCATGGAAGAAAGGAGCAAACAGGTCAGATAGGACTGTATTTTGAAGCCCTTGTGCACAGTCACCTCCTTGAGCTCAAGGAGCTTTTAAGATTAAATGTTTTGTGACAGCTTCAGGACAGGACTGAAGTGGTCTGCAGTGTCACTGAGATCCTCTCCCTCACAGGTCCCCACTGAACATGGCAGAAGTCACCAATATGCACATCTCTAGGGTGCTGATGGACTGCCAGTCTCCTTCCACACCTACTGCCAGCCTCTCCATTAAATGCCTCTTTTCCCCCTGCCTCAGTCCCCTTACCTAAATTAACTGACTCACTAATTTTCAATTGGTGCCTTCGTTTCACAAGGAGCTTTCAGCTCTACTCATTTCCATAGCTCACAATGTCAGATTGACTTTATGCAAACACGTTTTCTGACTCCCCACGTAGCAGAGCTGTGGCTCTCCAGTGCAATGCTGCTGTCTGCGGTGGGGATGAGTAACTCTGCCACGGTGGGGTGGCATGGATGGGACCACGGGCAACACCTCCCACACTGCAGGTCCAGGACACGGGGATGACACATTTGGCTCCTAAGCTGTAGAATGCACTCACACCTGCATAGGGACATAGGTGCCAACAGCGACCGGTTCCTTACATGCAGCAACTCACAGGCTGAAACATGGTGCCATGTGCAAAGTTAGTGCCCATGCAGTCATGGTCATCTGCAGGTCTACTTAGGTTTTATCATGAAAGATAGTTTTTCCTTTCAGTGGTGCACAGTGATAGTACAAGAGGCAACAAACACAAACTATAACACAGGAAGTTCCACCTAAACATACGGAAAAACTTCTTTCCTGTGAGGGTGATACAGAGCCCGGGAACAGGCTGCCCAGAGAAGTCGTGGTGTCTACTTCTCTGCAGACTTTCAAAACCCGCCTGGATGCAGTCCTGTGCAACCTGCTTTAGGTGAACCTGCTTTAGCAGGATGGGTTGGACAATATGATCTCCAGAGGTCCCTTCCAAGCCCTACCATCCTGTGTTTCTGTGATTTTGAGATGTATGAGATACCTGACAGTGGTAAATTTTGACTTTCCTTACTGACCCAGAGTGCCAAGTCCCAGAGGATATGACACACTCAGAAGCCCCATCACCTTCAATGAACACAGTGCTATCTTTCAGAACATGGCCAAGGACACAAACTGGGACAGTCCTGTGAGTATGCAATGAATGCAAATAAATAGTGACTCACAAATTTGGCTTTCCGATATGTCATTAGTGAAGCACAGAAAAGGCAGACCACATCACCCAAATCAATACAGGTTCAGCTTGCCAATAAAAAAGCTATCAAGACTAGGTGCAGCCACTGGGTGGTTGTGGAGGGCCAGTGTCAGCAATGCAGCTCCCTCTTTCCTGAGCAGGATGGTCACACAGAGAACAGACCTTTAGCACAGCCCTGATAAACATGCCTATGGTCGGTACACATCCAGAGCTTTGTTTTCCTCTGTCCCTTGCAGCTTAATGTACTCGGTGCATCTAAACTGACATTGGGTGGGCTTCTCCTGTTCCGCAGTGATGGAATAAGGAATGGGGACCAGGGCTTTCTCAGTCAGTATATCAATGTGTGGGCAATTTTTACTGTAGCCATGGGGTTTATTTACAGCCTGGATACCATGACTCTTATCTTTTTCTGTTCATTTCTCTGCAGCTACATCCTCTACACAAAAAAAACCAACTCATCATTAAGACAGAGCTTGTACCATCATGTGTGATTTAATAAGATCAAAACAATTTTGACCGAACAAGGGATGACAAACAAAGTTCTGTTTATGGTGAGATAGATGTAAAGCAGTTGTAGTTGTGATTTAGAATTGATTCGAACTAAGTGCATCTCAAAAAATTGTGAAATAGAATCTACCAGCTAAAACTAATGAGCACAAAACTACATTGATTTGGCCCAGGGTGGACAAATAGAACATCTGGCATATTTGGCACCGATGACACAGCTGGCATTGTTGGACCCGTTTCTGCAGAAGGTACAGATGCAGAAATGGGAGAATTGGTACAAACAGTGCAGATGGAACAGTTGGAACAGATGACAGTGGGCAGAGCTGGCGATGCTGGCACAGGTGTCATAACCTCAACAGCTGGCACAAGTTGTGACAATCCTGGGATTTCTTAGTGCAAGGCACATGTTCATTTTGGCTTTGGCTGCAGAGAGATAAGAGCGTTTTATAATTAGTAAATGTGCCATTTAAAAAAGAACTTTTTTCCCCATCCTTAAGGACATCCACCTCCAACTGTTACAGCCTGGAATGTGGAGCATTTCTGCAAATTACAATTTCCCAGAGAAAGCCACAATTGATAAATACAGATTTAATATAAGGTAATTAGACATTTTTATTCTCATATAGATAATAATCATGAATAGGATTTCTTCATAAGAGGTTTGTTAAAAAACATGGTCAGATCTGTAGCCTGATCATGGAGATTAAAACAAGCTTTGTCTTAAAGCCAAGGCTTGTTTACCACCAAATTGGTGGACTATATTTTCCAAAAGTGCAATGCTTCACAATAAAACGGAGTTTGATAGAAGCCACCAGGAAGAGCAGGGTGCTGGGTGAGTGCTACACAAATAGACTGAAAAGTGAACCACACTTAGGGCAAGAATGAAAAAATGGAGAAGCCACTATATTGCCTAAAGCAATGTGCCTTTGTTAAACGTTATTGAAAGTATCACTGGTCAGAACCCTGTTTTCATCTGAGAAAGCTCTCCCTCGAGCCCCTACTCTGTGAGTAGCTGTAACGAGGCAGGATCCTTTGATTCCTCTGAAAAGATAAGCAATGAGATGAAGTTGCTTGCCAAGGATTTAAACCAGAAATTAATTCCTTCTTTTATTTTGGCTCTTAAAGGCTGTGGAGAGCAGCCAGGAAGTAAATTTTGCTCAACTCTGGGGCCTGATCCTGCAAAACCTTATTCTTGGTTGTCTTCAATAGCAGCACAAGCCTGCAATGGAAGAGCTTGCAGGATTCAGCTTTCCTTTTCAGAAGACTTACATCCTGCAGAGAGCTCACTTGTCGAGTATATTTCTGAATGCACCTTTTATCATGCTGCTTGCACAAAACCAGTTTTCACCAACATGATCTTGCTGCACAAAGAGACAGTTGGTATTTTTAGTAAAGTGAGTTCACAGGAAAGATTTAAAAAAAAAAAGGGGGGGGGGGGGGGGGATG
>JANHFX010022370.1:0-18811 GCA_027560015.1 Chloroceryle amazona | reverse complement strand
GGGAGATAAGATCCAGGACAAGCTAATATAAATACTGAGTTGAAAAATATTTAATAGCTTGAAAAACCTCAAACTGAGTATGTTCTGTCACGGCTGGAAAGGTTTTCAATACTCAGCCATTTTAAGCAATTCTTTGTGCTCTGTTTAGTCATGTGCTCCCCTACCTTGTGCTGTACAGTGCAAAACCACTAGTTTGTCTGCTGCACTTCATACCAAGCAATAACTGCAATTCAAACCCTCATAAAACAAAAAGAGAATAGTTTGGAGTAGAGGAAGTCAAAGCTGTGTTGCTCAGCTGTAGTCCCAGCTATAACACAAGGAACAGTGATATTCAAAGCAAAGCTCAAATTTCCCATCCCTCCATTCCAAGCACAGATAGGTATCGGTCTTAGCAGACTGCTACAAAACCCAGCCTGTAAATGTCCATAAAAATAGGAGTAAGTCCTTCATACAGGTGTAGCTCCAGTAACTTTTCCAGGTTGCCTAGATGATGAGCTGACCCTGGCAATTTAAAACAGGTCTCTTTCCTTCAAGCCAAGTTCAGGTAATAGCTATAGCTCTCCTGGTTTCCTGGTGTGGCCACACAGCCGGTACCACTGCCTGCTCCTGATGGGGACTGGGAGGACCATACAGCTGGTCACACAGTCATCCCTTCATAGCTGTCAGCCACTGCTGGCCGGTCACTACCTGCCATGCACAAAGCGAGGATCTGCAGCAGGAGCCAGCTTGAACACTCGACATGAGGGAAGAAGATGAGGACTTCGCCTGGGCTGTTGCTGGGCTTCCTGAGAAGAAATAAATATGTGGTTTCCTGTGTTTTGTGAGTGCTTTGCTCTCTGCCTTTTATTCAATATCTGTCTGCACACCCAGTGCTTCATAACCTACGGATGTCTCATGAAAACATTCCTCTCTTTCTTCTGGCCACAGGCTTTTACGATGTGCTTTAATCCTCCCTTCAAACAGTTGCTGCACATGCTGGCTTGCTGCTGTCCCCAGAGAGCTACCACCGAGGTGTGATATTCCAGCTGGGGTGGCAACTGGGGGGGGTAGGGTGGCAGCTAATCCCCTCTCATATGCCTACAGACACACCCCAAAGAAAATTTCTATCAACCTCGGAGCAGGCATCCTGCTCCTGGTGTGTCCTATGGTAAAATGCGGCTATTTGCTTGTGGAAAAAAGGTAATTATGGACATTTTTTTTTTTTTTTCCCCTCTGCTTTTCATATGCAGCTCATGTTCCTTCATGATACACATTGGCATTTTACTTTACTATTAGGTGTTGCATTTTTATTTAGTGTCCCCAGATTTCTGACAAGTCCACCATGTTTTAGAGAGACCAAAGCCTACTCGCAAAATTAACTCCTATGCAACTTCTTTTTTCCACTTAAACCTTCAAAATAAAAATCACATGGATTTAATTACTGTCTATGACAGGTGCTGCTTCTCTGTGCATAAACCGTATTTCACCCATCCCCCTAGAAAGGAAGCCCGTTAATCATTCTCAAGATACTGCACAGTCATCACAGCTCAACATTTTCTCCTATCTCAACAGTCTGGGATTGAGGATTAGTTCCCCAGCAGACAGGAATCATTACATCTTCTCAAAAGTCAACCAAACCCTGCTGATTGCCTTATTGCAGATCTGGCCTGTTATATTATGGAGGAAACATCTCCATGAAATTGATTTTGGAAGCAGAAGTGCAATTTTTCTGCTATGATTAAAGCACACACTGTTGTGACAGCAGGTACAGGTTGGACACTGAGTTAGCAAATGAGTAATGGCCCTTTGTACACTTAGGTACCAGCCTCAGTGATACTTCCTTTACCCAATCCACATGCTGCCCACTTTGCATAGAATGGTCTCCCAGTACCATGTAAATCTGGAGCAAGTCTTTTGTTTCTCTGCTATTCATGGTGTGTGAACCTGGGAAAACTTCCAAATTCCCGCGTCTGGCTGCGTACCCCAACTCACTGGGACAGGACACTAAAACCCATTTGTTCTCTTGCCTTTGCTGCACTTCTACAAAAAAAAAACAAACCCTGGGTGTAGCAACCCCAAGGAACCATGGTGTGCTCTGGCCAGGTGGCTGACCCTGCCTGCCTCAGGAGAGGAAGACCAGTTTTCCAATTTTGAAGACAACCCAACATTCATAGCTTTTATTAAACCAATGAAATAGCCTTCTGCCCTCACAGGGTAACAGTTATCTTACTACTTCTAGCTCTTCCTCATACCTTTGCTACACTAATTCTAACATCCAGAGTAAAAGGAGTAGTGTCTTCATTTACCGCCTGTGAATTGCCCAGAGCCTTGAGTCACTGCAGTTCCAGTGAGCGTAATAGCCACCAACTAGCTGTAGAATCACAGAATCATAGAATCAAAGAACCGTTTTGGTTGAAAGAGACCTTTAAGGTCGAACCATTAACCCAGCACTGATAGGTCACCACTAAACCATGTCCCTAAGCACCACATCTACATATCTTTTAAATATCTCCAGGGATGGTGAATCCACCACTCCCCTTGGCAGCCTGTTCCAATGTTTGGCAACCCCTTTGGTGAAGAAATTCTTCCTAATACCCCGCTTAAACTTGCCCTGGAGCAACCTGAGGGAATTACTTTTGTCCTATCACTTATTACTTGGGAGAAGAGACTGACACCCAAGTCACTACAACCTCCTTTCAGGTAGCTGTAGAGAGTGTTATGGTCTCAATAACCCCATTTCCCTTAGCTGTTCCTCATAAGACTTGTTCTTCAGACCCTTCACTAGCTTCATTGCCCTGCTTTGGACACACTCCAGCACCTAAGTGTCCTTCTTGTAACAAGGGGCCCAAAACTGAACACAGTATTCAAGGTGCAGCCTCACTAGTGCCAAGTACATGGGGACAATCTCTTCCCTAGTCCTGCTGGCCACAGTATTTCTGATGCAATCCAGGATGCTGTTGACCTTCTTTGCCACCTGGACACACTGCTGGCTCATATTCAGCCAGCTGTTGACCAACACCCCCAGGTCCTTTTCCACTGGGCAACTTTCCAATCACTTTTCCCCAAGCCTGTAGTATTGCAGGGGGTTGTGACTCAGGTGCAGGACCTGGCACTTGCCCTTGTTGAACCTCATTCATTTGGGTCCTCAATCCAGCCTGTCCAGATCCCTCTGCAGAGCCCCCTACCTTCAAGAAGATTGACATACTCGCCCAACTTGGTGTCATCTGCAAATTTACTGAGGGTGCCCTTGATGCCATCATCCAGATCATTGATAAAGATATTAAAGAGAACAAACACATGTACTGAGCCCTGGGGAACACCACTTGTGACCAGATGCTAACTACATGTAACTCCATTCACCACCACTCTCTGGGTCCAGCCACCCAATTTTTTTGTCCAGTGAAGCATACAACCATGTAAGCCATAAGCAGCCAATTTCTCTGGGAGAACACTGTGGGAAACAGTGTCAAATCTTTACTAAAATCTAGGTAGACAACTTTCACAGACTTTCTCTCACCCACTGAGAAGGTCACCTTGTCATAGAAGGAGATCATGTTAGTCAGACAGGACCTGCCTTTCATAAATCCATGCTGACTGGGCCTAATCACCTGGTTGTCCTGTATGTGCCACATCGTGGCACTCAAGATGATCTGCTCCATAACCTTCCCTGGCACCAAGGTCAGACTGACAGGCCTGTAGTTCCACAGATCCATCTTCTGGCCCTTTATGTAGATGGGCATCACATTTGCTGACCTCCAGTCAACTGGAACCTCCCCAGTTAGCCAAGACTACTGAAAAACAATGAGAAGTGGCTTGGTGAGCACTTCTGCCAGCTCCCTCAGTACCCTCGGGTGTATTCCATCTGGCATCTAAGTGGTGTAGTAGGTCATTGACCATTTCCTCTAGGATTATGCGGGCTTCATCCTGCTCTCTGTCCCTGTATTCCAGCTCAGGAGTCTGGCCACTCAGAGAACAAGTGGTCTTACTATTAAACAGAGAGACACTAGTTTTTGCTGTAATTCCATACCTTACCTTGAATTGATTCCGATATTGATGGAGTTATTCCAACTTTCTAAATGAATTTTTAACCTGATTTCTGTTCATTGAAATGAAGAGTACTTCATCTAGCAGTGTAACTTCTTTGCTATATCAGAAAATTGTCTAGGTCTTTTTTTAACCCCCAGTATTTTATGTAGATCTTAAATTCAAATCTGGACAAGGCTGCTGCAGGCTCCAATCCAAAACTCAATTAGGTCAATGGAAATCTCTCCTTGGGCTCTGAATCAGGGTATTTTCAAGATTACCTGCTCCCCACATAATTTTCCCAGGACTGGTCTAGGTGCTTGGCTGCATGCTAGGGATCTTATTGGGGCCCTAGAGAGATGAAGGTGACTCATTTCTCTCATAAATCCAGCATTCATCCAAAGTATTTGCACTTTCATGCAGAGGTACCTCTGGCTTCTTCTCTGAACAGGAAATAACAGCCTGTGTCCCAAAACACACTCTCCTGCCCCACAAGGCAGGTGCACTTCTGCAGCAAGTTCCCAAATTCTGGAGGTCTCTTGATGACCATTTTCACTGCAGGCTTCAAGTGAGAGTCAGAGAGGAAGGTCTGCCTCTCCATCCTTGTCTTGGGTAATCAGTTAGGTCTATTAGCAGAGCACATGCACATGCAAATAACATCCTGCAGTGAGTTGCATCACTGGAGTTAGCACTACACAAATGCTGGAGAAACAAACGCCAGTGCTTTTACATGGTGCAAATTTAACTCCATAAATCACCTCAAAAACTTCATTGGTGCTGTTTGCTGAGCAAAGTACTGTTCTTCTGCATGCTATCAGAATACTGCCCTAAGTGCTTTCCTGGACTAGGGCCCAATACCTGTACATTTGCCTTGGAAGATAAAATATGTAATGATATATAGGGCTGGGTGAGAGTCATCTCATTACAGTGTCTGCTTTTTCTTGGCTACTGCAAGTTTTCTGATGTGACTATGGCTGATAGGACAAATATCTCTGCAGATCCTGCCTTTGGGATTTATTGGTCTCTGCACACTCCAGAACTGTACAGTACATTTTTCCAGTCTAGTCTGGATCTTCCTTTCCCATTCAAATATGAAATTTCAGTATTAGGTCTATCCACGTACCCAGAAGAACTGCATGTCCTTTATCTTCAGAGGTCTAATTCTGTCTCAAAGTAGCTGCAATCGCTATGGAAAGGACAGCTTCATTTTTGTCTCAGCATTGGGTCATCTTTGTCATCTTAAGCCTGTGCAACCACGCCCCACTTTCATTCTCAGTGTCCCTTTTCACTTGTAAACTGAGAACAAAAACTTTCAAAGTGCAAAGCCAGCTCCAGCACTCTTTCATTCTTTTCAGATACCAGGCACAGCTCTGTATTCCATTTCAGTTGATGAGCTTGGGCAGGGTTTGCACAGCCTCTCCTCACTGAACCTTGTAGAAAAACTTCCTCCAATGAGGAAATGCAATGACTGTTATAAACAGCAGCACAGACCATGATGAAAACTGATAATGCTTGTTTTGTCTCATTGAGATATTCTTTTCTTCTCTTTCTGGTACCCAGCACACCAGGATCTTGGATGAAGCACGGTTTATTGGGATTTCTGGCACTGACATCGCTGAATTACATTTAATTCAGTTCTACAGCCACAAACCCTCAGTGCTGAAGGGCTACACATCAGGATTCATTGCCTTCCAGTAGGCTTCTATATTATTTGGTCTTTTCATCTGCAACACTCTCTTAAAAGCAGCTGATGCTCAGGCAGTGTGGAAATTCTAAGAATAATCTCTTTGGGGCTACTCATCTTTGGCATTTTGGTAGCTGTCCCTACAGTGGAGTTGCTTCTTACTTGTGTTTTCAGGTGTAATTCTAGCCTGAAGTAGGGTCCTGATTCTGGGTCCAATATTTCTTCAATGGATGTTGCACAGTCACTATTAACAATACTAATAGCAATACTAGCAACATACTGCTGGAGGGGAAATATGTTCCACGCACCATTGGTATCAGAGAATGAAACCATTTGTTTCCTGTAGCTGTGATGATTTGGATCTATAACCAGAATAAAAGGGTAGGATTCCTGGAAGGGAAAGGTGAAAAAAATCAGTGGGGCACTGAGGGGATCTAGGATCTAAGATGAGAGTCTAGGGAGAAACCTTTCCTGGTCTGACAGAAAATAGCTAGAAATCACTTCTGTTTTGAGGGAGGGAAAGAGGGAGAGAGGAAAAGGAAAAAGGAAAATGAAAGGGAAAGGAAAACGGAAAGGGAAAGGGAAAAAGCAGAAGCCACTTGCTAATAAAAAATGTGGTTTATGTCAACTTTTGCAGGATTACTCTTTGAAATCAATGAGATTGATCAAGGAGATAGTTATCTATTTCACAGGACTGCAACCCAGAAACTGGCATTTTAAGAAAGCAAAGGTTAAAGGGAAGAAAGCGTTTGGATAAGAAGGAGAAGGAACAGCTGTCTCCTATGTGGGAGGTGACCAACACATAAAAATGTTTGGAGAAGGGGCACAAGACCAGCACCTGGCAGAGGCAGATCCTCCTAATCCCCACCAGCAGCTGGCTGCACGCATCACCCCATGCCCTGGGGAGGCCTTGCTGCAGTCAGGGCTTCCTGGTGCTGCCAACCAGGGAATTTAAAAGGCTCTTGTGACCCTCCCCGTGTTCCCATAGAAACATTTGCCCCTGCTGCCTGAAGCCCTGCAAACTTTCCCCATTCAGGTAAAGCTATTCCTACCAGCTTTCACTGTGAGTAGAGATCAGAGTGTTCAGCTTTGTCATACCTTTTGGTAATTACGTAAATAGACCATCTAATTTACTTCTGTCATAACCGTTCATTAGTCAGTATATGTGCCAGTCTTGGGAATACAGTTCATGAGACAGGAGGATAAACAAAATGACAATGCTGCACTTACCATGCAAATGTCTCATTCTTCCACTCATGCCTGTTGTGCGTTTGCTCGACATGCAGGACACACACTTACACCCACTGCCTTGACAGCAATCTTAATTTGCACCACCACAAGGCAGGACTCACTGAATTTGCATGAGAAAATACATAATTATGTGATTTTATATCTTCAGATACCTTATCAGCCAAAATTTTTAAATTCCTATAGACTTAAACACCATGAAACAAGGACTGCACTGAAGAGGCACTTAGCATTAATTAACAGTTGCTCTTTTCTATTGTCCCTGCCTGTTTTCACAGAGCAGGAGCTTTCTTCCCAGCTTCCACATGTGATCACATCCAGTGCTGCACCCTTACGCTGTATTCAGCCTCTGTGCTGATGCCAGACTTTCATTGCAGACTGTACATATTCCACACACATGCCTGGGATCTCCAGAGCCCTCACCAAGTCTGTGTAATGCTTTCCTTCATCACACACGAAACCACAAACGAGTCTCCCCTCATGAAGCATAATGGATATGAGATTTGTACAGGAAGAAGACTCTTCTCTGAATCCAACTGAAGTATTGAGGGCAATCACTTACTAGGAATCAGAAAACAAAACAAAACAAAACAACAAACTAGTGCATGTACTGTTTCTGTTTCTTCTAATATATAAAAAAAAAACAAAAACAAAACTTAATTCTTTTTAGACCTGCTTGAGCTTAGAGTGTAATAAGTAGCTAGAGAAAAGCTCAGCAAGTCTGATATGGTTGTTACTGAAGAAAAGCCAGTACAGAACCCTGTGAATTGTCGAGGCAAATCTGTATCCATAACCAAAGACATCATGCTGGCAGGCATGTTTTTGTTAGGCTGTCACGTCTACATCAGTTCAGAAGTGGTGTCAGATATTGCCACAACAAATTCTCTTGTTATAAAAAATCGGGGTGCATATTTTTATAACACTAATATATAATACATAAAATGGTTGGAATTCATACCAGTTGGCACTCAGTATAAGACTCTTGTTTTGGCTGATATATACAGCATATTGGGAGAGGAGAATATTTGCTTTCTTTGCAAACATGATGACTTTCCACAAATCAGAATTCTTCCCGTCCTGTTGAATATTGCGGGGGCTTTCCACAATTGAGCAGAACAAATTTAGGGCTGTAAGTAATTGAGAGTTGGCTGCTTGCACACAGGAAAAAAGGAAGACAAACAAAATGTCACAGTGATTATTTTTATCTCTGTAAAGTGTGTGAAATTCATTTATGAAAGCAACGTTTTTGCCCTTTTGAAAGTATACGTACACAACTTAAAAGTCTGGGTGGTTCTCTCCAGGCTACCAGGAAAGCAAAACATGTACTGTATATCTGCCCTTTAATCTAGCAGATCTTTATTTGTAGATCTGGCTGTGCATCGTGTTTCTGAATCTGTGCTTCTGCCAAGTGCAGAACCAGATTTGGTTGTTAGATATACTGGTTCAAAGCTGGAGGAATCTCACTGGCTTCAGCATACGCTAAGGTTAAGAGAGGAGGACTGGGCATCCTCTCCATTTCACCCTAGACTTTTCTGTGCAAAGGGGTGTTCCCACATACATGGAGTTTTGCTACTTAGGTATTATTTATTTTAGGTATTATTGGCTATTATATCTGTGGTTGCACAGATGGGAGAAATGAGGTAATACTCATGAGAGCTGAACCCCGTCATGTTGAACAGGGGCTCACCCCTTAGTGTAAGACAATTCACTTTACCTAGTCAGTCCACTTTGATAAAGCTGTGAAAGCAAAATAGTTGCCCAGTGTCAGCACAGTATGCTACCAGTCATCATGTTAATCCATCCTAACCAAGGTCATTAAATAGAATAATTTAAATTCTGCCCAAAAGAGCAGATTGGTCAGTCTATAGGAACTATGGTCTATGAAAAGTTGACACTGGTTATCTAGAGAACGAAATGTCCTGAAAACCAGTTTTCACAGCATGAAACCCAGAAAAGGCCATTATGGACAATGGTGAGGAGGCAAGGAAGCTTCTTGCTGGGAATGCTGAGCTTCCCTCTGTCCTCCTTGGAGACTATTCCAAGCTGCTGACAGCTTTAAATACTACTCCAGGGCTTACCCCTGGAGCAGTGTAGCCTTTTAAAGTCAAACTCAAGTAGAACTGTTAGTGGGGATATTTTAGTTTGGCTTTTTAAATGGCAGATTCTCTGTCACAGAGGAGGGCTAAGAGAAGGGGTTGTGGTTTTAGGTGAAGCTCAAACAGCTCAGCTCACTTGGAGAATACCAGATGTGCTCCTCTGGGGAAGAAAAACTGAATTTCAGTGCAGAAGGTGATCCAGCATTATAACCTTCTTCTTACTCTTTCCCTATCCCATCTGTTCCTCAGCTTTGCTGAATTATTTTCTTTTGTCCTTAAAATTTCTTGTAGTTACTTATCTATACTTATATGGGCCTTTAACCTTCCCTTGACCCTTGAAAAAATCTTTTTTTTTTAATTATTCCTACTCTGCTTTCTTAAACCTTTGGTAATGTGTCTACACACACATACCCAAGTCTATTACAAAATTTTCTGCTGTGATTCCCCATGAGCTTAGAAGTGTTAGAGACATCATGAACTGTAGCAATACATTGAAATGTACAATGGCATTTCTACAGGGTTTGGAGAGCTCTTTTACAGGTGATGTGAACAAGTAGCTGATAGCTTCAGGGGCAATGTCATATAAAACAGGAATAGCACAGAGTAGTCATTACTGATACAACATTATCAAGGTGAGAATATTTAGTTGCCATATGATGGAAAACAGAAGAAGTGGACATTATTTTGTAAAGGGCCTTGTAGCTTTCTCCTGCTTGCCCCTTTTCAAGGCTGGCCCTGTTTATCTGAGCTCAGGGATTGTCAGGGAAACCCCCACTGAGAGCTACTATGTAGGCACCCTGTGCCTCCTCTGTCAGGTTATATGGCCTCTCCTGGTGGATCACCGTGCTGGGCTTGGGTTTAGCAGGGGCAACATCCGCACTTCATGAATAAAGGAAATAAGTCTCAGAAAAAATTCATCAAAGGCCATGAAGTTCTAGTAGAGCGGGACCATCTGTCTCCGTGGTAAGAGCACAGATACTTGTCTCTTTAAAATGTGGGATAAGGAGCATAAGATGGATCCAATGGCAGAATCAGCTGCAGGCAAGGGAAGGAAATAGTGGTCATCAAGGTGCTAAAGAGCAGCCTTGATTCCTTGCAATAGCCATGAGTCTCAATTGCTGGCAGAGTTAGAAACTCAGACATATGGGGATGGAGTGGGGACAGACTAAGCTGGCAAAGACACATTGCTTTACATGGTGACCTTCAAATCCCCTCCCTCACTCTAGTTAGCACTCCACAAGCAACTCCACTGACACTGATTCACTGACCAAGTGATTTTATTTGAGTGATTCAGGTTACCAGAAACCAGCCCATCATGAGGTCAGTATTACCATTTATTTGTGCCCATGTCAGAAAGCTTTCTTGCCCTCAACATTTTAAGAAATTATGAGGGCAGCTTTACAAGAGTACTGTTCATCTTTCAGGGCTGCTGATTGGAGAATTGTTCTTGTACAGCATTGTCACTGATTTGCACCCTGAGTTTGGTTACATTTCCTGAACCTTTTGCATGCTCATTCCACCACCAGTAAAGTGAAACCACCAATACTTGCCCATATTAGCTCTATCAATAGGCACAAGAAACAGTGAAAACGTGAAGATTGTAACATAAATCCAAGTCCTCATGTAAAATCTCTGTAAGCATTAGCTGTTACTATCTAAAAAGATTAACAAAAGAAATGTAGTCCAAGTGCTAACAGGGATAAATCTATCTAGGCGTGGTGATTATGCAAAGTTTCGTAAGAATTTCTAAATATGGCTAAAATGTGGAGTTTCATTACCAGTTTGCTGTCTTAATTAACTAGTCTATTGAGCAATAAAATGCAGGAAGGTCTTGCCAGGAACAATCACCAGTTACTGAAGAGCATGTTACTTTGGGGAATCAGATGAGAAAATTGGGTGCACTGGAATCACTCCTGCATATCATGGCATTTGATCAAAGCAGGTTGTAAATGTTCTGCTTCATCAAATGACAGCTTCCACAGAAAGCAAGCAACACAGCAGGAAAGGCAACCAGTATAGATTTCTGTATTTGTTATTTTTTTATATATATATATGTTATTTCTTTCATGTTTATTTTTGAGAGCAAGGGGTTGAGAAAGCTTTTAAAATAAAATTGACATGGTGGTGTCTTTTCTGAACAGTAATTTTGATTTTGACTACTTGATTTCCAAGTGTATCAAATTAATTCTATCATCACTCTCCCTTCTTTCAGCTAGCAGCATCTCCAAAACTTACTGGGGAAAGAGATGATCCTTAGAGAAGTTAATCTATTATTAGCACCAAGTTTCCAAATATAATAACCCTCTTGCTTTAATTATGTTACTATGGTGGCCCATTTGGAATGGGATGGAAAAGTTTTTGGAGGTTTTCCATGCCAGATTCCCTGCCTTGAGCATGGAGCAAGCTTAGTTTGCTAATTATAACTGCAGGCTTTTCCAGACCCCATGTCCCTTCTAAGCCAAAATGAGTACGATGTCAGAGTTTTGATGGGCATGATCTCATCTTGCCTGGTGCCACATGTTTCTTCCAAGGTGAACCAGTCATCACATTCCTGGACATGAGCAATGCGTAGACTTTTTTTTTCACATCAAAAATATAATTTAACTTAGTCCTCATGAATGTACCTATTGCAGTCTTCCACAGCCCAAACCTTGCTGCCTTCACTTGCAAGACCTTTGTCTCTACTGAACCCAAGCTGCCCGTTGTTCCTCACAGCTATCTTGTACTACACACAACCCAGGGTTATAATGCAGGGTAATACGTGAACTGATACTTTCTTCTGGATCTGGGTAGCATTTTGAAGAGTTAGACTACAATGAAATGTAAGGCCATAGACCTTATATTGTGCACCTAGAGCCATTGCTACCTCTTGGACACTTGCCACCACTCATGGCATTCAGATTACCCCAAATTGCTTTGATGCAGAGTTAGTCACATCAGCTGAAACCACCTTCACCACTGATTCGTGCTCCCTTACCCACTAGGGAAGAAGTACTGCTAGTACACTATGAGATAATACCTGGTTTTCCACCCATCACAGAAGAAAGGTGGAAGCAGCCAGTGAGGACTGGTGATGTTTCTGACCTTTTGTAAGGTAAATGATAGCTGTGGTCTCCTCACTGTTGGTAAACTCAGCGTTAGCAGGTACATAGCTTTCCACAAGTGGAAGGTTAATTCCTCACTGAAAATAGTAGGGAACATTATGGCTTAGGTTGATACATGCAATTTATCACCAATATTAAGACCTCTCTCAAAAGAATACAAAGAGTTTTGCCCTAAGGTAATAAACCTAATAGAGGGACTTTAAAATGTCCATCCTCACTGAAAGTATGTTTAACTGAAGCATTGTATTTTTGTTGCAGAAAACAAGGATGATATTATCAAAGGCACTACACAATATATATAACTTATGAAGGATGGGGTTTGCTTCTTCACTTTTTTTGGGGGGGTGTTTGTTTTGGGGTTTTTTTGACTTAAAGTGGTGTTTGTCCACCTACAGTTGCAATTATGTCCTTTGCAATACATAGTGTAATGTGTTGCTGCAGGACCCCTGATATTTTACCCCAGTTATTTTAGGGCATCTATGTCTGAATGAAAGAAAAAACCCTCAGTGCTTTACATTTAAAAACTATTGGCATGACATGTGCTAATTCATTTTAAAAAATCTCATTCATCAAAACAATTCATTTTTTGTTTGAACAGGCTGAATAAACAATTTCTTACTGATTTAATCCTGGCAGCCTTTCTAGCGACAAGTGGCTCTAGTTCATGTACAAGCACCACAGTGTCCTTAAGTATCAAGAACAAATGGGGTATATAAAGGACATTTAGTGATCACCTCTGCATGACTGCACAGCATTCCCATTTGCCTTTTTCTCCCCCTTTTTTCATTATTTTTCTATTGTAACAAATGCCATTAAAATCTTGAGTTTATCAGAACATTCTGAGAAACATCTGGGTTGGAGCCTTTCTTTTCTTTCTCCTGCCAATGATGGTCTGACACGGCACAAAATGGTGTCCTGAATCAGCACTACTAGATTGTGCACTTTCAAAAAAGGTCACAGAATAGCACTGGAACAGTGAAGAGATACTTGGAACTGTGCTTACTGTAGAGCTCACTCTTGTGAATATAGAGGAAAAATTACAATATTTTCAATACTTTGAAATGTATACATTTCTTTTTATTATTATTTCCTTTTTCAATCAACTAGTAAGCATAAAGGCAAAATCTTCACACACCGTGATGAAGAATACATGCTAATATCCAACAGTTACATAGGTGCTTGGCAAAAAAAAAAAACCACCACCAAAACATTACAAATACATGAATATCTAGTCCACTTACCCTGAAGTAATAAGGAATTTAGACTAGCTTATCATTGTAGGTGCCTTCCAAGTGAACTATTCTAGCCTAGTTCTGTTCTAGTCTAGTCTATTCTATTAAGTCAGTCAGGTCCAGTCAATCTGAGATGAACCGCCTCTCACACTGAGTGGTTGTTTGTCTCCATACTCTGAAGTTCTGAATGGGTTGCTCAGTTCAGCACTATTTGGCTACTCACTGCACCACCTTTCAGGACAGTTTTGCCTTAAAACTGCTATGAAAAACTGTCACCTGCTTATACTTGAGATACGTTTCTTTTACTGATATAGCCATGGTACCATTTTAGCAATGAATATAAGTTTGTCATGGATTTTGTGGGAGCAAGTTATTAAGACTTACAGCTTTCATGTAGTGGACACCTGGGCCATTTTCCTTTCGGTGCACCAGCCATATCACCAATAACACTCAAACTCCATATGCAATACCTAATTTTATGTGTGAAATACACATAACTTACTCCATGGTAACTGAGAGCCAACACAAGGGGAAGCATGGAGACTCGGTCTACTTGATTGCTAGTAGCCAAAACAGAGTGGGACCCAGCAGAGGCTGAAATGCAAGGTCGGTTCATTTCAGCTAACGAGAGACAGGGAAAAAAATTATCTCTTCTTTCACATTCTGGGCTACTCTTCAGGCTTGACTGTTAACAACGATAATTTTTTATCTTGTTTGATAATTTTTATCAGTATGGATAAATACAAAAGTTTTTCATATCCATCTTATTAGTCAATTTGCATCAGAAGATTCCACATAGCAGCATTGATTGAGGACATTGATAAATAGAAATGTAAAACTTTCAGTGGCACCCAGCACTTAACTCTCCCCTCACAAACTGGCATTCAGGACTTTCCCAACTAGAAGTATATCAGCTTAAACATCGGTTTGTCAACAACAGCAAAAATTAGGTTAGAAATTCAGGAATTAAAACAATTTTCCTACAAAGTAACATGTAGAAGTAAGATTTTTTTCTTTTCTGAAACCCCCACGTATCCTTGCTGCATGTGTCCTTAAAAACCACATGCCCTTGAACTGAGCAGTTGGTATTTGTATTAGTCAGTACTTCTAACTGTAATTCCCATCTTTAAGAAGAAACCCTCCCTGTTTTAATGGGAACAAATTGACAAACCAAGTAACAAAACAAACAAACAAAAAATCTTGAAAAAACTCAGTTCTGCCCCTCCTGGGTAGCTCTAAGCTTAGCTATACTCCTCTCCTCCTCTTCCAAGTGCACACAAGGAAAGAAGGGAGCCTGACAGTTACTAAGTGATTTACAGAAAATCAAATTGACATGTGAGAGTTTCCAGAGACTTTAAAAAACATTTAGTTGCATATGTTCAATGGAAAGCAAGTGCAGGGCTTTTTTGGGTTTGGAGAATTGGTTTTTCCATGAAAATCATTTAAAACTGATGGTTGGAGTCATTTTATTTTTTAATTAAAGCTTAATGATGGTGGAAGGGAGGGAGGACTCTGCCAGTCTGATAAAAGTGGTATAGATGATTCTGTCTGGAAGATACTCATCACAGCATGCAAGCTGTGTGCACTGGGCAGTCTGCAGCACACATTGGGTAGTTGTCACCATTATGTTACCATTAATCTCACATGGGGAAAACCTCCAGGACTGATTTTGACCTCATGGTCTCCAACAGTCTCCAACCAGTCATTTAATCAGGGGAGAAGAGAACAGCGAAGCAGCCAAAGCAGAGGGCGGAATGGAGCCAAGCAGTCCAAGTTCTTACACGCAGGGAGGAAAGACATAAGCTTTAAACTTCATGCCTTACAAACTCATGGCACAAAACCATATTATCAGGGAATATTGATGTGGGACTGGCTACAGCACTTCAAACTCTTGAAAAAAGCAGATGTTAGGAAAGAGATTTGACCAGTCTGCCTCCAGACACTGAAGTTTTTAGTGTCCCTAGTAAAAGGATGAACACATTACACCTTCTAGGGAATCTGAAAGTGGGCAAGCCTTTGAAGTATTGTTTTTACTGAATATTAGAAGGACATTTACAATGCAGTCAGAGAGCTTCCACTGTTTCAGAATTAAAAAGTGAGTCACACAACTGGACAGGATATGGTTCATGTTCCTGTTTCCCCATCTTTTTCTTCTAAGCCATTCCTCCTCTGAGCAAGCTCAGTTTCTTACCTCACTCACAGTCAGCTTTGCACACAACATTTCTTCTTCAAGTCTGTATCTTTTTGACTTTTTTTACTTCAAAACTTCCCCTTCAACCCTCATTTGCTTTTTGTCCCACATGGCCTTTGTCTATCTCCCATGCTCTCCTCACAGTCCCCAGCTCCTTCTGCTGCTGCAGGACCAAGTGATGCCAGAATATCTCCTCCTCAGCCATGCAAGGAGGTGGCATATTCAGGAGGGCTGGTGAGCTCTGGAGAGATTTGCAGCAGTGACTCCTGCACATCTGCCTGCAGGTGCAGAAACCCAGCACCATGAATCTGTACTCCCTTTGCATTTTGAAGATTTTTATGGTGTAACAGTGGGAGGAATTGATTCCTTAGGAAACATCTGTTGCCATATAGTATTGGAAAAGAGCAGCAAAAAGGGAAGCTCCTCACCTCAAATTGTATCACTTTAAAAGCCACCACTCCCAGTTTTTGCAGCAAAACAAAGAAGGTCTTGTTGGGGTAGTGGGCACCACTTCCCCTGCAGCTGGTGCTGGAGGTGGAATAGCTTTCCTTGCCAGTTGTGGGCTACTTCACAGATGTCCTTTTGTTCCCCTTTCACATTAGCCACAATTTCCTCTTAAACTTTAATCCTCTCTACATTTCTAATGTATGCAAATATATGCTAAAAATCAAGCCAGAGATACACAAGATATAACAAGTTATTGGGGTGGGGGGTGGAGGGATCGAGACAAGGAGGCAGAGGAATTTCTTTGTTAGTATAAAATGTTTCAAAGATCAAAACCATTTATACAAATATCTGAAAGCAAAGAGTGAAGTGCCTTTATTATCTGTGCTAACCTGCAGGAACGGGGAACAGATAAATTTTCTATATTGTAAAGTTTACGTGTAAAGGGGTCTCGGGATAAGGAAGAAGATGTCCACTTTTTTTTCCCCATATGCCAGGTTTCAGCTAATGTGCTGGTGGAGGAGAGGCTTTCCTCTTCTTAGGATTACTCAGCACTCCCATTTCGTGTTCTCCTCAGTCCAGCCCAACAGCACACTTCATCACCCATGGCTAGTCAAGTCGCATGAGCAGCTGCTTGGAGTAACTAGTTCTCAAAAGAATCAGATACACATGGTCACCTCCAGCAACAGATGAAGAGCACAAATAAATGCCTGAAACATAAGCAGAGAAAGTGTAAACTGGAAAGAAAAAAAAAAAAAAAAAAAAAGACAAAACAAATGAAAAAAACAAACAGCATCATGATATGGGAACAGATCAGGAGATAAGAGATTGTCCTGGTTTGAGTGAGAACAGAACTAATTCTGTTCAGTGATTTTACTTTTCAGCTCAGTTCTTCTAACTAACTGCACTGTCTGAAGTCAGCAGCCTGTTTTCACAGACAGTGTCTGCTGCTGGCAGTGATCACACCCCATGGTTGGAGTTACTATCCAGGATTGGTGTGCAGACCAAGACTACTGCTGGATCTTGTGCACCACACTGGGGGGGTGCAGAAAGTGAAAGGCTGCACCTGCAGGGAGAAGCAGACAGGGCAGGTGACCCCAAACTAACCAACAATGTATTCCACCCCATATATGTGATAGGTGGTATAAAGCAGAGGGATCTGGAGGGTCTGTGTCTCTTCTCCCCTCTGGGACTGCTTCAACAGCTTTGCTCGGCTTGGCTCAGGTCCTCTTTCAGTTCCTTCACTGGAGCATCCAAGGAGGTCTCTGTCCGTTCTGCCTTCGATCCCCATTGGTGTGTTCCTGAATCTGGAACCAGAATCCAGCTCCTGAACACAGCTCCCGTCTGCTGCAGGGCCCAGTCAGGGACTCCCCTGGTGCCTGTTCCACAACATCAGCGGTGATGGTGATGTAATTACCATCAGGAGGGTTGGGTTTGATATTGGTTTTGTATACATTTGTATATATTTCACTATTGTTATTTTCATTTTCATTAAAGCTGTTCTAGTCTTCTTTTCTCATAGCTAAGTCTCTCTCCCTTATTCCCTTTCTCTTCCCCCTTGGGGAGAGAGGGGGATTAACAGAGAGCATCTGTTATAGGTCTAAGGGACCACCCTGACTCTAAACCGTGACAGAGATTGGTTCCATTGCTGTCTGCCATTATCCTTGGGTAGCTTCTGTACCTCCTCACTTTCCAACATGTAAAACAAGGCTTTGGATGCTGCAAACTGTAAAGTACTTGAAGACCTATCCAGAAAAAGTAGGAGATTTTTGTCTTATCAGCTGTGAGGGAAAAAAAGGCAAAACAATTATACTGGGTGCCCACAACCTTTCTCTTTCCACCATTTTAATGGAAACATTTTCCTAATGTCCTCAGCATACCAACCAAAACTCACTGCCACCATAAGTGGGTACAAACAGTTGCATTCAATGAATTTTTGTCCCCTCATCTTTGTGCAGTGCTTAGTTTTCCTCACAAAACACAGAATTAAGATAACTGCTGAGATTTGAGGAAAAGAAACTTCCTGTGCAGTTCACACACATCTGCTCTGTTCTTTGTCTCCTCATTTCCTTTTAAGGACACTCACTTCTCACTGTTCTCACCTTCTTGTCATCTCCTCCTAATCTCCAATCTTCTTGCCATCATGTTCTACTGTTTTGTTGTCTACCACAGCCTTTCTCTTTCACTCCATCCTTTAAGTCCTCCACATTTGTGCATATCATGAAAAAAACCCTAACCTGCATAACCTAACTTGTAATTTTGAAAAGCTCAGTAGCAGCTTTTTGATAGAAAGGGATCTTTTGGTTGAGAAAAGTTGGGTTCTACTAAAGAATACATAAGAAGAGGGAAAGATGAATGGACTGGTTTGAATCAGCTCCTTGTTGGTTCAAAGTAAATAGCACAGACCATGAGGTCTTTTCCCTGAGTCCTTTGTGCAGAACTTGGCATGGCAGAGGAGTTTTCTGTATGAAATGGCGTGTACCTATGTAAAGAACCACATGTGTACAATCAAGACACAATGCCATTCTTCTCTCACTGCATGTTACGTGTCCCCATCTAGTTCTATCACATATAGGTCTACTACAGTTCCCTCCTGTTCCTCTCTTGTTACTTCATGCTGTCAAGGTTGCAGCATGAATACCCACCCCTCAGGAGCATTGGTTCAGTCTCTATGGGGCTGACACAGAAGTTGTCATTGGCATGGTGTTGCGGAAGAGCGGAATTCATGACACAATACTCATAGAGTTAGAAGCATGATTCGTTTATTAAGCATACAGCTAGGGATTATATACGCTTGCAGCTAAAGTGTG
>JANHFX010022369.1:76893-102796 GCA_027560015.1 Chloroceryle amazona | reverse complement strand
CTGTCGCCCCCGTCTCCGCGACGCCTTCCTGTTGGCGTTACCGCTTCCTTTCGGGTGTCCCGCGGGCTGATGAGCAGCGAGCTCGGTAACGATTTTCCGGAGGCGCTGCGCTTCGGTATCGGGCGGCGGGGTAGAACCTTGCGCTGACTCTCTCGCTTCCCCACCCCCGCATTTACGTTCGTGATTTGTTTTGGAGACCTCGTGTTGACAACAGCCGCCTTCACTTCTCAAGACGATTTTTCTTGTCTTGTTGTTTTTTTTGGTTATTTTTAACTGCAAACACATTAAGATTTAACAAATACGTATGAAAAGCGGTTATTGGATGAGGTAATCGTGGTGGTTGTTAGTGCTCTGAGTAGGTGGGAAACGCATGGTACTGAAAGGCCTTCAGTTGCTGTTGTATCTTCCACTTCTACTGCTTGACCTTTGTCAGTGATGCCACATATCGGATTAGCATTTGTTCCGTACTACTATTATGCAGGAAGTGCTTTATTCATTTCCACTGGTTTCTCTCGTTGGCAGCAACAACAGCCACTACTTTGCTCTTCCTAGACACTAAAAAAAGGCTTGCAATGTTTTTCTTTCAATGCACCCTTTTGAAAAGTGATCCTTATTTTCCTGCATTATGTACATGAGCAAGACTTACTATATTGTAATAGCATGTGCATGGGCAGTTTTGATTCCTGAACTATAGGAAGACAAGCTTTCACTTGCTTAAAGGGAATTTAACCCCTAAACCAACAACCATTTAAAAAAATTTACATCAAAAGGGCACATGACTTTGAAAAGGCAGCAGAAGGTGGCCCCACAGAAAGTGTATCCTTGCTTTCTGAAGGACAGTGCCTATATACCTCAAATCCTCGATGTTAAGGAGAGGTTTAGCCTGTAGTATGGTCTCTGGCCCAGAGACTAAACCTGATGTACTGTCATGCTAAGGAAAAATTTTTTAATTGTTATAATAATAGTAATTTAACAGAATTATCAGTTGAAGAGCTGTTCTCAGTATATGGAAGTCAGAAAGAAGTGTGCATACTTACAGAACATGTCAAATCTAAGATAAATTTAGGATCTCTTTTAGGGATAAATTTAGGATCTCTTTTAGGGATCTCTTTTTAAGTGAGATGTAGAGTTTGGTTTGTTGTTGTTGTTGTTGTGTGGTGGTTTGTTGTTGTTGTTTGTTTGTTTTGTTTTTTTTTTTTTTTTCTGGTTTGTTTTTTTTTTTTTTTCCTTTCCTTTTCTTTGGCTGTGTTCCTCCCCCAAGCAGTTCAGACTGGAATGTCATTTGGAAAGCACATGCAAAAAGTTACATATTTAAACATACTTATAAATTCCAGAATATTCCACTTGAGGTTATTAGTGATAGACTGGCAAAGCCTAACTCAGCCCAATGAGTTTGATGTGCTCACACTATTTGATTTGCCAGCATTTTCTCTAGTTTTCATCTTTCAGTCAATCTAATTTCAGGTGAATTCTGGCTAGCCACCTCTTAGAAGAACATAACAAGGACTCTATAGTCTTCTATTATATTAGTTCATTTCTGTTATTTTGAAATCAGTGCGCTGAAAATGGCTACAATTCTTGCTTGAAGAAAGAAGAAACCTTGCTTTCTGTAGGAGTTGCCATGACTTCCTGACTGATGTTGTAATACTGAAAAAGATCATCAGCCTAGGTCATTGTTTAGTGCTGAACTTCGGACGGGAGTTTTGCACCTTTAGATTGTTTCAGAGACTGACTTCATGTATATAAACATCGCATCAAACTTATTTTGCATCTCAGGGAAGGAAAGGTTTTTCTAAAATGGCAAGAGCCATTCATTTTCTCTTGTTGCAGGATAAAAATCTAACCATTGTGGTTTTAGACATAAATTAAATGCCATGTTTACATTGTCTTCTGCAGTGCAAAGCAGGACAATTTAAATATTAATTTAGGATGCTTATTACACACACTCAATGTTTATGTATATTTTAGAGGGAGTTTGTGCTCAGACTTACTTACATTCCTGAAGCATTGTACAATAAACAAAAACTAAGAGACTTGGCAGCACAGGCTTTTATCTGATGTCACTTACACTATCATTCGTGTGATGACACAGAATGCTTAAGAGATCACTGATTTCTAACTAGGTGGTGTCTTAGTGCAGCTTATCTCTGGTAGTTTCTAGTGTACCTGCTGATACACATGGATTGAAAGCATCTTAAAAGAACATCCAAAATGATACCAAGTTTTACTAGAACATGAGTAAACGATTTTTATTTGCTAAGCAATAGTCTGCCATAACTTGTTTACAATTCAAGGTAATTTTCTTTCCATCAGTATCACATAACATCAGATTGCAGTCCAGACATCAATAATTGATATTTTTACAATAAAACATAGAAATGCTTTTATTCTACAGGGTTTGTTTTTAAAGAGTAAGCATAATCCAGAAACCTTACATGATACTCCTTTAAAATTACAAGTTCTGCTTTTTTAATGTTCAGGTTTAAAGGTCATGAGTATATAATTCAGTGGCTATGGTGCTATGTAATTTTTCCTTTTGCATTCTTTGGTGTATGTGTCCTTTAATGGGAGAGTCACAGCTATTAGGATGACACATTATGTGCCACACCTGGCAAACATGTCAGTATTCCTCCATCCTCCTCTACTCCTCTTTTCCACTTCTTTTATAAACTAGAACCACCATTAAAATGATTTTCTTTATTGATGATACTGTTCGATTATATTTTTTTATATTTAAGTATCTTGCAGGCATTATATGGCATAATATTTGAGACATTTAACTAATTCAAGTTAAATGAAAGAATTTCATGCCAAGAGAATGGTCAAATAACATACTTTCTACACGTTTAATATGTACTCTTTGATTATAATTGAAACCCCAAAATGCGAAAAGTAGCTGAAGAGGATATCCATGCTTCAGGGGGAGGTGGACTAAAGTCTAAGTCATTCCAAGACAAGTCTTGACACAGCAAGAACTCCTAATAATAAGCCTGCTACAATTCATATGCAGTGTGATCTGGTGCTTTTTGCCAGTCTCATCAGAGAGTTTTTCCTGATGTCCAGAGTTTTTCTGTCAGTCTTTCTGAAAGTCTTTCTGTCAGTCTTTCTGAAAAATTCTTTTCTCAGGTCCCATAAGTTCCTTCCCTTACTTCTTGAGAAAACTAGTTATTTAGCCTAGGGAGGACTAAGAAAGAGAGTTTCCAATTTCAGATGTTTAAAATTCATTATTTTTGGGGAAAAAAACAGTTATGTACTTATGATTATTTCAGTTTTCCCTCTGGACATTAATGTTAGTGCAAACCTAAAACCAAAGCACAGTTCTTGCTAAAATATTACTAGAGTTAAAGGGTTTCATTTGTGGATCTTGCAAGCAATACTCCTGTTTCTACATCCAAGAATCTTAATTTTAGATTAGGAAAAGCAAATGTAGCCTGTGTGGAGTTCTAGGTGCATTCTCTGTTCTTCCCCCATTCGGATTTTTGTTTTTGTGGAAGGAAGCTATTCAATATCCTCATGGTGAGGAGTAACATTGCTTCTGAGGGCAAAAAGGATGCAAGAACACTGAGTCAGCATCTCATTTAAGCTCAAGGGCAAGTTGTGCCTGAGCAACCTGCTTGCCTTCTCATCCAGAGTCAGTCATTTCATCACAGGGAAGAGGAGTACATGCCATTTACCTTTTCCCTGCCATTTACCAAGGGTTCTGAGACAGGTTCTGTTGTTCTGGCTAAATGGAGAGGTGTGGACTGTGACCTGGGTGGAGAAACTGGCTGGATAGTTGGACTTCAGGAGTAGTGATCAGTGTTTTGAAGTATAATAGGTAGACAGTGAAAAAGAGGTTGATTTTGAGGTGGATACTGTCAAGCACCTTCATCAGTGATGTGGGCAGTGCAATAGTATGTATAGTCATCAAGCTTGGGGGTGACACCAGCTGACAGAGAAGGTGAAGGACAAAAGAACAGATCTTTTCACTTCCTTTCACTGTCGAGGGGTGAGGGGGAGAAACATGTATGTTAAGAACAAGAAGATGAAGGCTGTACTGGTTTGGTTTGGCTTTTAGTTCCTCAGATGTTCCTCCGGAACTGGATGCTATTGCCCAGGTGAATTAGAGGTCCAAGCACAGGCAGCAGCTTTCCTTGTGCAGCATGGATGGTATCAGAAAGTCACAGCCTTTGTTTTGATCTCACTGTAAAAGGAATGCATATACCTGGCATGCAATTTAATAACAGCTGTCTTTACCGTTGCCCTTAGGGATGTACTCTAATGGGTGCAGTAGTTGCCCACAGTTCTAATTTTTTTTATGCACTTACCCATCTCCCTTTCATTTCTGAAAGGTAATTGTTTGTGTTAACTTGGAGAGAGGCTGAGCTTGGGTATCTTTTTAAGATTCTCTGGCATGCAACAGATATCATTCCTGTAAACAGTGTTGGTGAATTTATAAACTTTCCATTAATGAAATGGAAACAATGCTATTTAACTTTGAAATTCAGTTACATTTAGATACTACTTTTCTACCTTGACATGTTAGTGTTTTGGCTGTTTCTTTGTTACAGACCCGGTCTTTGCTGGGAGTATTTGAAGAAGATGCTGCTGCAATTTCCAATTACATGAACCAGTTATTTCAAGCCATGCACAGAATATATGATGCACAGGTAATGTTAATTAAATTCTTGAATGCATTGTAAAGCTTTTGAACCATATTTCATCTCTCTTGCCTTTTTTTTTTTTATTGTTATAGGTAATATTTTTTAAACACTTCCACATGCTTACACATGAAAGTGAATTAAAATAAGAATTAAATGATTGGGTTTTTTTCTGTATGTTAAGGAGTAGTAAAGACCACATTATTGCTATTTCTTTTGCAATAGAATTTCTTATGACAAATAAAAATATTTTCTGTTCTTCTAGTAGTTCTCTTATATTTCTCAAGTGTTGCCCATCATGAGCTTAGTGTGTATAATAGTATGTACCACGTGGGAGATGATTTTTTACCATAATACATTCATGTTTCACTCATTACCTATAACTGTACTTATGCCAGTGTGTGTTTTTCTGAAGAGTTGACCCTGTGGCTCTATTTTTGATTTGTATATAGTTGAACTGTTTGACTTTTCTACTGATTTGTTACTCTTGCTTTTTCATATTCTTATTTTACTGTTGTTTTTACTATTGTTTTTACATACTTTTAGTGTGTTTATTGTAGGTTTACTGCTATGTAGTTTTTATTTTACTGCCTTTCTATTTTACTTATTTCTGTGCTTTCTCCTTCAACTACATCATAAAAGATGAAGTTGTTGTATACCATGTATCTGCTAATTAGGTGCTGTTTGTGTACTAGTACAGAGCAGTTTGTAACCAGGTAGTACTGAGGATCATTGTAATACTTTCTTTCATTTACAGGTAACAAATTTCTCATAATCAGTAACCAGGGCAGCTAATTTGAAATAATTGAATGCAAATATACACTGCATAACATGAAAAATACAGAATTGGTGCATATAATACAGGCTGTGAACTTTGTAAACACTGATACCTGTAGCTCTCAATAATGTCAGGGACATGGAAGAGCAGGATGCTTGGGTTTTCTGAAAATATGTAGTCAGATTTTAAATTCCATGTCTGTAATACCTGCCTCTTCAATATGTGATTTAAAATATTAATTATAATCAAAAAGTAACAAGCTTGGCTTTTTGTAATTAGTTGTGTGTCTGTTTTGTGGTTTTTTTTTCCAATTAGAATGAATTAAGTGCAGCAACTCATCTGACTTCAAAGCTTCTGAAGGAATATGAGAAACAGGTACTGTGTAAATCGTTGTCTTTGTGTATTTTTTGTAGTCTTTTATCTCACCTAATAGTGAATTGCACTGTTCCTGCCATATTTGCCATACCAAAATAGCTAGCTCAGAAGAGTCAGTTAGGGCAAGATACTCTTGTTCATTAGCAGTTACAGGTATCAAAATAGCCACCAAATATCCTTATTTCAATTACAGTTTGTTACCCTCACTGAGGAGGGGGGAACCTAAGAAGCTGGAAGGAAGGGATCAACATTTTTATTAAAAGAAGTTGATTTTTATTTTATATTTAGAAGTGTTTTATTTATAGTTGCTGTAAATTAAAAAAAGGCATTCGGCCTTTTAACTTGGTTTACCTATTTATCTCCTTTGGACTGCTTTTTTCCTAGTCAGGAGCAGCTTAAAAAGACACAAATAATGTTTTAACTAGATTATTGCTTTTTAAGTTTTAACCGTTTTGGTCATAATTTTGCCTCCATCAAGGTAGTATAGATGTAAACTCTTTTGGATGGTTTAAAATTTTAACATTATCACACAATTTGAACTAGAAGTTTAAGATCAACATTGCTTAATTTTTGATAATTTTGGAATAATTTTCAAAACTGGATAAAAATCTTCATAGATGTCAAGTCTGCATCTTTCCTGTTTTTTAAAAATAAAATTTATTAATTAATTTATAAAATCATTTGACTAATCTATTTTTGAAAGAGATTATTTATTTTTTTTTAGAATTGTTTATTACTTCCCCCCCAATATTCCTCCTTCATAGGACAATAAAGAAGGGCTTCAGTGTATCTTCACTGTATAATATTTTAAAATAATGGAATAAATGTTGCAAAAAATGGGGTAATAAATCTGGTCATGTGAGGCCAGCACCAAATACGTGACAGACACAAATCATGAGACAAATACCAGTCGTTTACTTACAGCAACATTTACAGGTTTCTTTTGGATTGCTGTTGATAAATTAAATGCCACAGGTACACTAAAGGTTTGTCACTAACATAGCAACAACAACGCACTATACACACACACACACACTAACAAGAGCAACAATAACCTGCCTGCTGTAGGCCCGGCCACCTGGCAAACAGACAAGCCCACTGAAGAGCAAAGATAGTACAGTTGTGATGGAAAAGGGAAAAAAGAAAAAAACCAAACAAGAATCAAGAATACACTCAGGGAAGCAGAGAAATGCAAAATACACCCAGGGAGGAAAAGTATATCGCTCTGCATTATGCTGAGGTAAATTATCTTACCCACAAAGTGTCCCGAGTGGGGGATGGTGGAGAAGGACTGAATCTGTCAATCCATCTGGTCATCGGTATGGTTCCGAGTTCATCCTGTCCTAATTTTTGGGCCAAAATTGGGGTGATATTTATACTCAAACTTTTTATATTACATCACCGGGGTACACATGCAGGTGGGGATACCTATATGCAGTCTTACCATTTATGTTAATGCCATGTTAATTCACACCTGCATGGGTGGAGGTAGCGGCTCCTTCTGTTTAGGGCAAAGAACATGGGGGACTAGGACCACGAGGCACTCCTCCAGGCATCCAGATAACACCAGATACCCATCTAGTGATGGTTGCTTCCTCTCCCAGTGCTGAGTTTCATGCTTCCAGGCATGTAGCTACATGGTGTATGTGACTTGGACTTTGTTCTCACTACAATATCTAATACATTCGTATATATGATTAGTACAGTTTTGTGAATGGTAGAAAAAAATGCAAACCAAGAGCCTCCTTTTATTTTGTTTTAGCGGTTTCCACTCGGTGGAGATGATGAAGTGATGACTTCCACTCTGCAGCAATTTGCAAAAGTGATAGATGAGGCAAGTGCTTGTGTTGGTTCACTTCCTTTGCTAATGCTGTCATGTGTAGACATCAACCTGCTGTGTTATTCCAGCCTTTTAAAGGTAGGAGGTACAGAAATGGCTTTCATTTGTCAGTAAGGTATACTTCACTGTATATTGCAACAAATACTTAAGGTGGTATAACCTGAAGATAAAGAATCAGCAAAATGTGGATATATTGTTGAGGAAGACCCTAGTGCAACTTACTGTAGATACAGCCAAAAACCACTACAGAATGGCAGTTTGAAACTTTGATTCTAGATACCTGTCTGACAAAGGAACCTCCTTCTGTCTGTACTAGAGACAGACTCTTAGGAAAGACAACTGAGCACCATTAAGGTCCAAATCAAGATTATTTCTGTGATCCTTCTCCTCATTTTTAACACTATTTAAATAGCATTTTGGGAGGAAGAACACATCCTTTCTAACTCTGTAACCTGTGAAAGATGGGCTGTTACATAGCAGGACCCAGTAGCTTGGAATATCCAAGCTGGAAAAGTAGGAACAAATACTGAACTCTAAAAGTCTTCTATAAAAAGCTAGTGATGAGATCAGGAAGCTAGAAAAGAATAATTGCAATAAAATGAGTGTGTAAAATTATGTTTGTACATGTCATTTTTGAGTGAAATTGATGTCAGTGTATCATGATTTGATTTAGTCTCAGCACTATTTTCCTAAAATTTCCTTCTTTCTCCTGTGTTTTTTACAGCTCAGCTCTTGTCATGCAGTACTTTCAACTCAACTTGCAGATGCAATGATGTTTCCTATTACCCAGTTTAAAGAAAGGGAACTAAAAGGTAGAGTGCTGAAACTATTAATGTTTTTATCAACAACAGCAATAACAGAAATGTAGCATTTAATCTCCATAGCTCATCTAACTGAATAGAATACGCCACTTATTTTTCAGCCCTCAAAAGTACACATCTCCCAATTTTTAAAAAAATGTTATTTCTATTAATGAGAATATTACAGTTGAAGAAATAACACTTAACACTCTTTCTGTTTCAATGAAAATATTCTGGAAACACTTCTATTCAAGATGAAAATTTTACAGTTACTGTAGACATTAGGAAAGAATAATTTTTAGATATTTTGCATGTTCAGGAAATATTAGTATGTATTATAATACCATGACATTGGTACGATGGCTGGGCTAAACTAGAAAGGCCAAATGCCAAAGTTGTAGTACTGATTATATTATTGAGATTTAGTAAGGTCATTCTTAACCCTGCTGCTACTACAGGTGGCTTCTTATGTGCAGGCATAAGATGCTTCCAACTTCTTATTTTTGTAATGGTTGTATCTTGTTCTACCTGGACTAAAAGAACATAAATATGTAACATAAAATAACTCAAGATATTAAAGTGAATACATTGGTGTGGCAAGTGAGTTTCAAATATAAATGATAAGAGTTAAACACAAAATAACTTAAACCCCTAACGTAAACAGGCCAGAGCAGGTATACCTAACATAAAAATGTTTTATGTCTAAACTGAGGTAAAAATTACAGCTCCTCTACAGGTCTTCTATCCATGAATCTTGACAATAGTTTGTTGCAAAATTATGGATTAAATATGCTTTTTGAGCAAGGGAACATAAGTATCTCAAGGCTAATATTGCTCCTCAGAACCTGGAAAAATCTCCTGTTTATATTTCCTGAACAAGCACCCCTGAAGCAATAATCACAAACTAAATTTTTCACTGAAAGTTTTTAACCACCAGTTAATGTAGTATTTAATGACACCATACATCTTTATGGACTTCATAGGCACTTTTTATAAAGCTTGCCATGCTTTTAGCCTTTGCTTTACCATAAAGTTGACCATAGCTAGCTCTTGGCTCCTCTATGTTGTACTCTGACACAAAGCCACAATGAAGATCAGAACAAATGCTAAGTATCATGATGTTTTCTGTTCCCTGACAAAGTGACACTAAATAACCATCTAGAACATGACTAATTTTGGGTAGTAGGAATCGGTGTGTTTGGGGCTTTCCTTTGATCCAGTGATACTTCCCCATCTCTTGTGCTTCCACTTCCCCAACTCAGCCCAGAACTCTGACCACAACTACAGTTGACAGATTTGTATTGACAATGTCTTTCAAAGTCTTTTGAAAAGAAGTTCCTACTTAATACAGTACAGTATCTTTTTGTTAATCCAGAAAGCCACAGAAATTATACTTAGCCCCAAAGTAGGAGCAGACTTCCCCTGACACATAGCTCCTGTGCTGTAACTCAGTACAGTACGAGGCATGAACTACACCTGTTCAGTAGTGAAATGTTGCATGAGAAACCTTAATATATAAATGTCATGTTAATAACAACTTAATTCACTTGTGGTATGTTGTTTTGTAGAGATATTAACTCTAAAAGAAGTTTTCCAAATTGCAAGCAATGGTAAGTGCAAAACAATGTAAAGCTATTACAAAGTGACAGTATTATTATAGATTATTTATTCTAAAACTAGTGATGATATCTGCAAGCCTAAAAGTGACTCAGTTAAGGTCTAATTTTTTTTAGTGATACTTAGGCACCCAATTTTCCTTGCTTCACTTGTGAATCCCTGCTTTGTGTATCAAAGTGTTAAGGCAAATTAACAGTATTAAGTCTTCTTAACAATATTTTAAAGGTATATATAATTATTAAATAATGTAGGGTTACACTGCCAAAATTACTAAAAATAGTAAGGTACTAGCTCAGCTCTTAAAATTAGGACTGGATTAATAAATTTTACCTCTGTAAAATGTTTGATATTTCTCTTCCCTATTGTCAGAAGTTACTTTTTTGAGCTAGCTTTACTATATTCTCATAGTGAACCTATTCATTTAAGAATTAAGGATTCTGCTTCTCTCAATATAAATTGCTTCACTGCTTTAGAAGCAAAAAAAAATAGATACAGGTTTTCATAATGAAAAGTTGTCTCTACTTATAGAAAGTTTATGTCTTTGAAGAATATTAGGTATTTAGGAAAATTTGTAACAATTTCACCATATTTGCATCTGGTTAGAATTTTTCTTTAGCCTAAGTATTTGTGGGAGTGAATTATTTGTAAACAGGCAAGAACAATTTTTATAGATTTTAGTATTACAGAACTTAAAGTTCAGGTGGCTGTGCAACACAAAGTGGTATAAAAGGTTTTCTGCGCTGTTTCTAAGTCATTGAGTAATCAAAATGATAATAAAATCTCTTTTCATTGCTTAGACCATGATGCTGCCATTACCAGATACAGTCGGTTGTCAAAAAGAAGGGAAAATGAAAAGGTTTGTAAAACAAAGTATTTAATATAAAGATTTTTAGAGGAAATAATATTTTTTTTTTTATTGTAGATACATTTATGATGGAAGACAACGTAAGGCTGATACCACCTGAAGTCTGATAGTTTGTTTTAGCACCCTATAGAGTTTGCTTCAGGACAGAAAAGCAGGCTTCCCCAATACATGCCTATCTTGTAATACTGAAAATGCTCTAGACTAAGATTGTGCTACTATATTCAATTAATTTTTGTAAAGAAATAGCCACACTTTCCAGGGAGGAAATAATGCTGTATTTGTTATTCATTTCTCTCTCATGTATAAATTAGGGAAGCAGAATTGTAGGGCAAAATATGCATTTGTTAAAGACAGAGGGTAAAACATGATTGTGATGTTTTTTCCATGATGGCTATAAAGCTGTCCAGAAGACATTTGATGAATACAAAGTCTCAAACATTCCTTTTTCCCTGCTCTCCCTGTTTCTCTTTAGATCAAGGCTGAAGTTACAGAAGATGTATATACTTCAAGGAAAAAACAGCATCAGACCATGATGCATTACTTCTGTGCATTAAATACTCTTCAGTACAAAAAGAAAATTGCTATGTTAGAACCCTTGCTAGGATACATGCAAGCTCAGGTAATTTCAGATTCTGAAAGGGGTAGGTCTGAAAGAAGATGTAAAAGTACTTCAGGAAGGCTGATGCACTGAAGTCCATTGCAAGACCCCTTTTGCAATCCGGTGAAGAAAATGGAGAAAAAGACTTACCCACACTCGCCGATGGAGCTGTCAGAGCTGCTGCTGTGAGCACTGTCTTCAGCTGGCACTAGTCCTTTCCCACTCAGTATATGAATCTCAACATGACGTGCCCTCACACACAGTGGAGAATCATTTAGAAGTTTGGGTGACAATCATAAAGGTCTAATTCTGCCCCAAAACCCAAATGGCTAAATTTGTTGCACTGCCTAAATTTTCATGATGGGCTGTTTTTTTCCACTCAGTCACTAATGGGAATAGTTGCTGAAAAATTTTCATCAAGTGTACCTTCTTAGAAAATAATATGAAGGCAGTTGAACTCTTTCCTGTGGCAGCTATTCTGGGTTGACATAATCAGCAGTCACGTCACTACTGTTTTCAGTCAAGGGTGTAGAAGAACAGGAATGCTAAAATCATTCTGGCTTGTTTTTGTTTAATATAAATGTGTTATTGATTTGGTTTATTTGTAGAGGGGTGCAATAGGAAATACAACTATGAAAAAGTTCCTTGTAGAGACTTAAATTGTATTTTTAGAAGTATGTCATCAGTATGTTTTTAAATAAGGAAAAAAGTCAACTTTTCAGCATCTTGCACTGCTACAGTGTCCTGAGTAGAGAGAATTTCTACACACTGAAAGCTTTCCAAGTCTGAGAAGAACCCCTGATTCTTTTTGAAACTTTGCAGCTTGTATTTAAGAGCTAAGTTCTGAATATTAATATTCTAAGCAACCTGATGTAGTGGGAGGTGTCCCTGCCCATGGCAGGGAGGCTGGAACTAGATGATCTTTAAGGTCCCTTCCAACCCTGACAATTCTATGATTCTGTTTTCTGTAAAAAAAGTAGCTAATGCAGCCTGTTGTTCAGGTGAATCTAAGAAGGGGGCTTGTGGCTTCCTGTTCTGAGATTTCATGAGACTAAATCTAGTTTAGATGTGGCAGTTTTTCTAATTCTCCCTTTTCATCTTTTTTTAAGATAAGCTTTTTTAAAATGGGTTCAGAAAATCTTACCGAGCAATTGGAAGAATTTTTGACAAATATTGGCACAAGTGTGCAGAAGTAAGTTGTTTTTGTTGCATTTTGAACTATTATAAAAATTATTTTTCTATTTCTACTTATTAATAAATCGTCTTTGTTAATAGTGCATTGTTTGCCTCAGTGTTCGCAGGGAAATGGAATGTGAAGTAGAAAACATGCAACAAACTATAGAGGACTTGGAAGTAGCTAGTGACCCGCTGTATTTGCCTGATCCTGATCCTACAAAATTTCCTGTTCATCGAAATCTAACACGGAAGGCTGGCTATCTCAATGCAAGAAAGTAAGACTAACTTGTTACTTAAAAAATGTATTATATTTAATTTTGGGAAAGGAAAGCTAAACAAATACACAATATGTTTAGGTTAGCTATGCTGATTTTGCATACTTTATTGGGTGAGTTACATAGGAGGTGTTCTGTTTCTTTCTTTGGACTGCACTGAATTTCATTGACACTGACCTAGTGTCATTCAGATGCAAAGCATAGTTACCCTGAGTTTAGTCTAATTTTGCCTGAATTTTCACATCAAAATCAAAGTTTTAGAGTGTAATTTCACTGGACTGTATTTGGAAAACAAGAAGATTGTAGCTATCAGGATTGTTCTGTAAGCATCTATTAAAGTTTTGGGATTCAAGTTACTAATAAATATGACAAGCTTGAGATACATAAGGCCAAACACTCTCTGTTAACTGAAACACATTTTGAATGGCCACCTTAAGTTCATGAGGTAGTGTTGTATCCACTGGAAGGAGCTGTTGGTCTAGATATTGATGTCTAGCACCTGATTTTTATAGTTATTAAAAATAAGTTGTAACATGCAGATTTTTTCTGTAAATTATATAATAAGCTGCAAGGAAACTTTTGAAAAATATAGAATACTTTTACAACAACAGTTGTAACATAGCGAGACATTAATTTCTGCAGTAGGACACAATTGTAGCAGTTAATACTGAAATAAGTATATGAACAAAAAGGGAGGCTAAACTAAAGCGTTACTGATTTTTGGTTTCAGATTGTTTTGTTTCTGTTATTCTGGGGGAGAAAAAAAATAATGAAAAAGCAAACCAAAAAATGTAAGCAAAATTGGGGAGATTTTGAGTGGTACGTAGTACTTGGAAAACTGAGGTATCTTACAGGATTAACCTAATTCTTAACACAAAGGTCTTAAAAAATTAGTCTTAACAACATAGGTGAAGAGTTCAGAGGTCTTGTCAATTACACTGATTGCATGTAATTTGAATATGCAGATTGTGTAAAGCAGTACCGAAAAGGTGATTATCAAAACTGAAGTACTTATGCCTTTTTATTCTAAATTTTCAGTAATTTAAAAAAGCAACTATAATTATTTTTTCTTTGCCCAGCAACAGGTTTAGCAGGAAAAAACATGCTGAACAGATGGAAAGAGACTAATTAAGCTGTAAAGCTAACCTAAAACATTAAACGGGGAAAGAAGTTAAAGTGCCCAGATGGTTTGTTCCAAGTGATTCACAGCTCGTCTGAATTCCTATTCTACTAAGAACCTCTCTTTTTTTTTTTAGCAAGACAGGCCTGGTATCTTCCAGTTGGGAGAGACAGTTTTACTTCACTCAAGGTGGAAATCTGATGAGCCAGGCGAGAGGTGATGTAGCTGGGGGACTTGTCATGGATATAGATAATTGTTCTGTAATGGCTGTGGACTGTGAAGACAGACGGTACTGTTTTCAGATAACATCCTTTGATGGCAAAAAGTAAGTATTCTTAGATTACTGTTACCTGTAAGTAGTACTAGACTTACTAATTTAGAAAAGAAACATGGTCTAGCTTTGGCCAGATTATAGCTCAAGAGATTTTGGGCTATTTAGAACAAAAATCTGGCATGTGTTTTTGATTTTGTAACGTCAGGAGTTCTGTTTATAAGCTCTGTAATGTAGCTGAGTGGTATTTCAGAACAAAATTGCCATAATCGGTTTACAGTTTTGTATTCCTGCATTTTGCAAGTGCTTAAGTGTTACCTGGACACAAATGGAATTCTGTTCCTTTTCTGTTTTCAGTGGAAATGAAAACAGAGATTCCCCCGCCACTCCCAATTAAATTTTGACTGCACTCAGCACATACACAGAAGCTTCAGCCTTTCTTAATTTGTTGTGCAGTTTACAAACATGAAAATAGAGTTTCCTGTCAGAATATATTTGTGGGGCATTTAAAATAGACAAAATTGTCTTTTCCATTCTCCCCTTTCAGGTCTTCAATCTTACAGGCAGAGAGTAAAAGAGATTATGAAGAGGTAAGCTTATAAGAGGACGGTCACAAGGAGTACAGTGATTTTTCCATTGTGCAGGAGGAATACATTGATAACATTTGGAATGCTCATTTTATGTTCTCTAGATGGTAAAGAGTGACCTTTAACTCATTCTAATTATGACAAGTTTCAGGAAGTCTGACAAAATACTATTGTATTCAAATCCTAGATAAAAAAGTGCAGTTATGATTGCCACCAAGTACTTTTCTGTATAACAGAAGAAAGAAAAGTAAAAAGAAAAAAGCACACAGTAAAATAGCTAGCAGTAAAGGAATCTTGACAAATGCTGTTTCTCCTTCCTCTTCATGCTTTCCTAACTTTACTTCTACCTACCTGCTTGTCAGGAAAGGAAAATAAAGGAAGAAGGAAGTCTTAAGTTAGGACACAGATACAGGCAGTTGAGAAATGAGGAAAAATTGTTTTGGTTTTTTGTTTCCCCTGATGGGAAACATGTTTATACTTCGCAAGCAAGTTGAATTAAGAAATTTCATATTTGCTTTTGGACTGCTTTCAAAGTTGCTGGTGATCAGTATTTCTAAACAGCTGCTAAGTCTAGTGATGCAGATTTACTTGTCCATGCAATAGTTGAATGCCAGCCAAGAAATGTCACTATTCAAATACTAGGTCAGCAAACTTTTATATTGTAGCAAATATTGGTGGGGAAAGGAAATGTTAAAAAATAAAACCAAACCAACAAACACATGTCCAAACAAAAAAAACACCAGCACAACCAGCAGGGATATTTTTTCCCTACTTGTTTTTAGCTTTTGCTAGATATAAAAATATTTTTTTTCTCCTCTAGATTTTCTGCAGATAATGTTATGCCTAATGTTATAGGATAGTACTGGTCTAACAAAAGAATTGTAGGAATTAGAACCTTATATTTTATTTGGATGGCTTTTTATAGCTTTCTGAAGTTTGCACAGGTGGGCCCAACTGATAGATTTATTACATTCATAGTCTATGAGTACAGTCAGATTTGTCCAGAAGCAAAGAAGGAGACAAAGAAGGTGATACAAAGTATTGGTAATTGAAAAGGTCTATCCCTTTGCACTATTACTCAGTGCAGGCTTTCCCCATAAGGAGTGGGATGGGAAAGAAAATGTTTTAAAAGCAGTGTTAATTTAAAATATCTTTGGGCAAGCAGCTGCATAAGGAAGTTGAGAAAATGTTACTTTTAGCCTGCATTCAAATTTCTCCACAATCTTCAATGCTATATTGGTCAAAAAATGACCTTTTATGTTATTTCTAAGGTTTTTAGGTGATCTGATGAGCTTGTCTAATAGCCTGACTCTGAAACATCATCCCTCAGATGCCCCACCAGAGGAAGGGAGCTTAGAATTAGCTAGCACAGCCCCAATCTTTGATTTTCCTGGGCTGCAGCTGTTGTGCCATCTTTTAGAAACTCGGGTTTCTAACAAGCAGCTGGGGTTCACTGGAGCAGCACTAGTAGTGTGCACATAATCCAGTTATTCTTCTCCTTCAGAGAACAGTAGAATAGCAAGGTGCAGGAACAGACAATTTTCCATAGCACAGGGAGAAGACAGATTCTTGCTTACAGGTGCAAGAAATGTGCAAATTCCACAAAATATAGATGGAATCTTTATAATGTCTTCAGGAAACAATGTCATCTGTAGTCACAGAGTAAAAGAATACAGATAATACTATTTTTTTTTAATTCCTTACCATTATGATTCAAGCTTGCTTTAGTGTGACTACATCTTTTCAAATAAGATCTGATATTCTAAGGCACAGTATGGAGATACTGACAAATTTAATGACAAGCTGAGTGTGCAGAACACTGGTTTGAAGTTACAAAGAATGTGGAAAAAGTGGTGAAACTAGCCAACTCGGGTATTTAATCAAGTTCATGAAAAGCCTATGAGAAGTTAATTTTTTTCCCCCCTCTTTCTTTTACAGTGGATATGCACCATCAACAACATATCCAAACAGATTTATCTAAGTGAAAACCCTGAGGTAACTACTAAAATTTATAGTGTTTATAATAAAGATACGCACAAAATTAAAGAGAACAACTGGATCTAGTTAAATAGCATAGAATTAAGTACTTGTTATGTGTCTAATGATAACCTTTTCACAGCATGAAAGCATCCAATCCTTTGTCCTCATCTAAATGCTTCCATAGACAAAGCATTAAAAATATCTGACTTTTATACTTGGTATAACTTTGACATCTTCAAGATCTTGAATTCAAGATTTATGTATTTTGTATATGCTATTAATATGACAAATACTCGGATACATTAATTTTTTACTAGAGGGGAACTGACAGTCTTAAGAATGTGAATCTTAGGAGCATAGCAATTTCATAGGAAAAACATTTTCCTTCGTGAAGGAGTTACTTGCTTTTTCAAGAGTTATAAATTATTTGTTTCATGTAGAGAGCTTGGGTAAATTATCACTTCTATTGTTTACACACATATGTATACGTAGCAAATTCATGTTGATATAAACTTACTTATTTTTACTTGCTAAATTAGGGGAACTGGCCCCACAAAATCTGATATTTTATAGCAGAGCATTTACCTATATATCAAGTGTGTGGAAAGTGAAATTGTATTCCTTGCTGTCCCTGCTGAGGTCTGAAACAGGTTATCAGAAAGGAAACTTGTCATATACCAGAGGTGAGAACTGCAGGTACAGCAGTGAACAGGCAGCTTGGTGAATAACCCAATAACAGTCACTGAATAACAGCTTGGTGAATAATAGTCATTCAGTTATATAACAAAAGGCTCTTGCCAGGGGAACTGGAAGATCATGGTGAAATGGAAGCTATGGGTCTACACTTACCCCATATGTAGGGCTAAACTAGAGCAGTTACTTCATCACCTAACCATCCCTCCCCAACAGAGAAGGGGAGAACCATAGTTCAAAATTAAAACAGATTTAATCAAACAGCAAAACTAACTTTAATACTCATACAAAGTAAATAAAGTTATACTTGGCCCAGTGAGCATACGGCAATCACAGCAAACAGGAAAGCGGTCCTCAGGAGCAGAAGAGTAAGCCAACCTCTCCAGGGGTAGGGAAGAAAAAGGAGAGGCAGGCTCAGGAAGAGCTCTTGTGCTTACTAAACTCTTCCCCTTTATACTGAGCATGACTTTCATGGGATGGGACACACCTATAGCCAACTCAGGACAGCTGCCCTGGTTCCAAACTGCTAATGGCCTGCAGACCATGGCTCACCTAGGGTTCTGTCCCAGTGACACCAAGATGGGGTGTCATGACAGTTTTTGGTTTAGGAACTTTGAAGAAAATAGAAGTACCAGACTGACTGTCTTAAGTTAACAATACAGATGGGAAACAAAAAAGTTCAGTGCAGAGCTCAGTTACCTGAAGCACATATTCTGATGAATATAGAGCTGAGGTTGTGTTTAGTCCTGGCATACACGGGTGCAGCTCCCTTATATCAGCGAAGGTGTATGCATTTACACATCAGTGTTAGTGCCAGCCCCTTGCTTCGCAATGGCTTTATAGTCAGTCTCATTTTCTGAGTCATAGTCAAACAAAATGTTGCTGCTTCATCATTTTGTCTTCTACTCCTTCCCTCTTGGACTTTTGCTATTGGCTTTATCCCATGAAGTGAAGCTGTCTGTATTAAATACTGATGCTTAAGAATCCATGACTTCAATAAAAGATTAAAATGGAATTATTCAATTGCAGATTGTTCATTATCTGCTGAAATAAGATTAAGTAGTCTTCATAGTATTAATATGTGTTTTTTTCAGAAACATTTAAGTGCAGAATTTTGACTCTTCATGTTTTTTAGTTCATAACTGAGGACTGCATTTATCAGATTTTTATTTTTTTTTTTTTTTTTTATTCCTGTCTACATTTGCTTATTTTGTCAGACTTCTCATTGGGCCTTTTCTCTACTGCTGTCTTATATTAACATCCACAGTATTATAAAGCAGGTTCATTCATTTAAATTTAGAAGACAAGCAGCAGGAAATGAGTTGCAAGTTAGAAGAAAACACTACAACTTTCAGTGAAAATGTAGGAATGTAAGATTCTCATAAAGGGTCGAGTTTATAACCTCTGTCAATGGCATGTAAATAAAATTAAAATCTTAAAGCTTATTTTGAGGCAAATGTTTTCAGTTATTTTTTCCCATCTCTCCATTGCAGGAAATTGCTGCACGTGTCAATCAGTCAGCTCTGGAGGCTGTTACTCCATCTCCTTCCTTTCAGCAAAGGCATGAGAGCATGCGGCCCACTATGTAAGTTAATGAATTGTAGGTCATTTGAAGAGCACATCTATAAAGAGAATCTCGGATGACGTTCCGGGAAGAAAGAAAAAAAACAAACAAACCAACAACAAAACTTTCTATGTTCAGAACTAAATCTCTGATTGGCTAGAGGAGTATTTCTTGAACTCACCTTTTTAGCATCACTTAACACCCTTGTTACGAGTAATTGAGGTTTCCAGCTGACTAGGCAGTTTTTGTTGGTTGCATAATTTGTCTGGTTTGTTGTATGAATTTGTGAGACTTCTCTTAATAGGTCGAACTCCTGGAAGCAGACCTCAGATTGTTTTAACATCGATACATAATGACATATGAAACATAAGAAAATTTGATGCAGTTATTAATGCGAGAAGTAACTTAAGTTTGACCAGGAATGTAGACTCAATTACTCTACTCTGATCTTTAGGTTTTTAGTTTTTGTTTCATTTTACATCCAAGTTTTGGAAAATTGTATTGGTCTCCTGTGGTTTATGTTATTGCCAACCTACCTGAAACTAAGATACCTTCATTTTGATTTTTGTTTTATTTTAGACAATCTCGTCCTCCTGCAGCTCGTACTAGCAGCACAGGGTCACTGGGATCTGACTTGGCAGCTCTGTCAGCACTTTCCTTGGATTCTCTTGTTGCCCCTGAAACTCCTATACAATTTGACATAATATCTCCAGTTAGTGAAGATCTACCTGGTCAAGCAAAATCTTCAGGGCAATCAGGCAGGTAGGAAATATAGAAAGAAGGAAAAAAATTCCTGAAGTTAATGTTTATGATTTACAAACAGATGAACAAGAAAACCATGTTTAGGCTGCAGGTCCAGAACACCCATGGCCTTTGCCTTGACTCATGTCACAAAATTTGCAATGGCTAGCAAAGCAAAAAAAAATTTTAAATTGTTAAACCGAATTGTAGAAAAAATGACTTAATGCACTCAATTCAAGGTGTAGTTTCCTATTTAGCAGCAGCTTTTTTTGCTGTAACACCTAAAGCATTTATTTATTGATTTATTTTATCTTTTGGTTTCACAAATTATTTTCCTTTCCTATTGCTTGCTCACCCAGCAGCTTGGGTTATTTCCTCTTGGAAACTCAAGAGAAATTTGGTAGCCCTGCCTCCAGGTGATGATGGCATACGATGACACTCTTCTTATCCTGAAAGGTGAGTGAAAATGATCTAGGCTTCTAGAGTAATCTCAAATACAGGCAAGTTAAAACTGTCTTAAGAGCTCTTCCCAAAATATAAAAACATTTTCTCCTACTTTTTTTTTTTTTTTTTTTTTTTTAAATTTCCCACTCAAAAAATAAGAATAAAAACCTGTAAATCTGTACTGCATTTCTGGAACTGTATGTCCAGAGTTCACATATTAAGAAAACATATTTGCAGATCCAGCTGCTCTTAACAACAAAAATAAGCCAAAAAGCTGAAAACTAACTAACATGACTGTGTTCACAATAATGTGTTGCATCTCCCTGACCTATAGAAAAATATTTGAATATTCAGTTGCATGTCACAGATACATAGGAGTTAAAAAATATATATATATTTCAGGTTGGTTTTTTTTTACCATTGTCTTTTTGTTGTTGTTTGGTGTAGAAGGATAATCAGTTGGTTAGCTAGATCATTGTGAATGTATTGATTTTAAAATAGGCTTGAACTGTATTCCAGGAAGTGGAAAGGTTAATACTTGAGCTAAATTCATGTCATCAGTTACAATTCAATTCTAGAAAATCTTATTTTTCATAGCATGAAATGATAGAGTTGTTCAATTAATTATCATTATCAATAAAGAACTGCCATGTTGGTACAGATAGGGCAACATGCTACTTTAGAAGTATTAATAATTATTAAAAAAACCCAAACCAAACCAAAAATCGACAAACCAAAACAACTTCCCTTAGTTTCTGATACTGATGACATATATTTAAATCTTATTTTTGCCTTTAGAGGTATCCTGTGAGATTTTGAATTCACTGTTGCAGTCTAAGCTGAAATGACAGGAAAAGTCTGAGCCATAAAGATGCTAACAGAAAGAATTTCCCTGTAGTGGGGTCAGCATTTAATGGGATGATTTTTGATTGAGTCCATGCTATATAAACGTTGTAAAATGCCATCTTGACCTCTGAGTTCAACCCAGAACAGTTTTCTTACTTTTAACTAGACATCTCTTAATTGAAAGATAAAATAAAACAGGCAGTCAGCATGACATGTAACTGAACAAGAGATTGAAATTTTCTTAATTCTGAAATTTGCTTCTAGAACACTTAACTATGGAGAGGTGACACCTTCATAACACCCCTACAATACCTAATTTGAAGTTTACCAAAGCCTTGACAAGTTCTTAAGCTACCCGTTAGCCAAAGAGAAAGGTTTTTTTTCCTCTTTAGGAGTTTTAAATAAAATTTCCCCATTCCCTATACTCTTTATTATTGCTTTACTGCTTTTTATAGACTTGGAAGCCTAGAGTATTTTCACTTTTCATTGTACCTGATAGCAGCTCTGTTTCTGAGAGTCGGGAATAGCCACATTTCTCTTGACCCTCTAGGAGTAAAACCCCAGTGATGATTCAGAAAGCTGCATCTGAAACAAAACCAGTGACTTGTCTTCAGTAATTCAACAACTGAAGACAGTGATGAGAAGTGTGGTGCTCCTACAGAGTACTGAAAGGACTAGCTTTTGGTTGTACTTCCTGAAGCTGTTCTGTGAAATGTCATACCCTAAACCTGCCTTTTCAAAGGTTAACAGTCTTTTGAATTGGGCTTAATTCAAATAGAATAATACCATGTGAAGAAAACTCTGTGGAAGTAAGAGGACAGTGATATCTGGTGTGTGTCCTATGATTTGAGCCCTTGAATGTTGCAATTTATGTCTTAACTCCTGATTGAATTGCTTGTCCTGATGGGTTATCATTCATACACTATTCCTCTGGACTACAAGTCTCTAAAATCATTTCATGTTCTTATTTGATGCCATGTGACAGTACTACAGTATTCATTAGTGGTTCTCGTAATCTGACTGCTGGTTTAATGTTTTCATTTTTAATAGACGCACAAATCCTTTTGGTGAATCTGGAGGCTCAAAATCTGAAACAGAAGGTAAAACAAATTCTATTTCAATGCAAAATAAAAATTAGAATTTGAAAATTATTTTTCTATTTTAATCTATATGTTCTAGTTCTACATCTTCACTAGTTTTAAAATGCTTAAATACATTAGCAATACATTAGACAAGTTAAGTTAAATCAGGCTATAGTCTGAAAATCTGTTTTAAAAACGATTCATTCATCTTTTGTGTTCATTAAACTGAATGAGAAGATGTGGGATTTGCTGTTTTGTAATTGTACCTCTAACTCATAAGTATGAGGAAATCCTAACTCATAAGTATGAGCAATTTCTTTCCAAATTACTAGGAGTTTGGAGTTTTCCCAAATGCAGTCCATCTTGGTTTAGAATGGAAAACTCAAAATGAAGTTCACTTTTTTCAATACTTTTCTTTGTCTTAGATTCAATTCTTCATCAGTTGTTTATTGTAAGATTTCTTGGCTCTATGGAGGTGAAGTCTGATGAAAGTCCAGATGTTGTTTATGAAACAATGCGTCAAATACTAGCAGCTCGCGCCATCCATAATGTTTTCAGGATGACAGAATCACATTTATTAGTCACTTGTGACTGTTTAAAGTAAGTTTGCTACCTGACTAATGCTGATGTTTATTTACAGAATGATCTTACTTCACTTTAGTAAAATTTACCTTCTGGTTTGTTTTTAAAAACAAATTTTTAGGTTAATTGATCCACAGACACAAGTTACAAGATTACGAGTAAGTAACTTTATATTTTAAGATAAATACCCAATGCAATTATTTTACTCTAAAAATAACATTATTAGCTGATAGCAAAAATCACTGACAACATGGGTTTCCAGACAACTTTCCACTGCAATTCTCTATTGCATGCATTAAAGATGTCAGAAGCACACCAGCAAACCAGGTTTAAGGGGAGGGATTCCAACAGGTCTGTTTGACCTTGGCTTTTGAAACTTCCCCTTCCCCCCAATAGGGTAAAACCATAGGAGAACAGAATATTGTGTTTTAATAACATATTTGATTATAAATGTTTATATTGTTAGTGAAGAGTTAACATTAAGGTTGGAGTCAGATTAGTTCCAAAGTCCAAAAGGGTTTGCTTGGTCTTCAGTTTTAGCTTTTTTTGTTCTGGGTTTTTGATGTTTAATGCACAGTTGCGTTGAAATTGTATGGTTTCTGGTTTGGTTCATACCATTAATAAAAAAATGCACTTGAAAGAAGTGGAATTCTTCTTAGGAAATCAAGTGAGCCCAACTTCATTGTTCAGTAACAGCAGTCTTCATTTTTCAAAACCGTTTCTCCTTCCTCTTTTGATTTGTGCACAATTTATTGTCCCTCACTTAATTTCTTTGGCTGTATTCTAAAAACATTCATTTGGGGGGGGGACTGTACTATTTTCATTTCCATAAAAGGAAATCCTAAGCATGTAAAAATGTCTTTGAAATTTTAAGCAGCGCTTTTTTTCTTCGTTTACCTCTGTGGCATTAAGTTCAAAACTGGCCCCAAAGCTGTAAGCTTTTACAAGGGGAGATGGATCACTTGAGTGCGTGTCCAGTATTCTAAACGTGGATTTTTAAGGTTAGGAAAACTCATCAGTTTGTAACAGCTGCTGTAGGGGCTTTTAGAATAAAAAAAACTTATCCTTTGGTAAGTCATAAAAGGATACGTCTGAAACTTCCATATACACTCTTTTTTAGGAATAAGAATGCAAAACAGTTCTATTCTAACAAAATAATGAGGATATGTGGTTTGTTCATTTTGGTTGTTTTTTGGTTGGGGGTGGTTTTGCTTCTGTAATTCGGGAGAGCTGAACTAATTGCAGTAAAGGCTTTTAGGAAGTAGTGCCGTTACCCAGCACCAGATATTTAAGTCTTAGTCACAATTATAACTTGTACAAATAATGTCTGTCTAAAGAAAACAACAAAGAAAAGGAGTGTATTCACATTTGGAATGATGACTGGATCACATTGCAAATGTGACTCCCTTTTATTACACGAAATGTGTTTTTTGAAGTTTTCCTATCTTTGGAATAATTGAATCTTTGCCTTCTAATCTACTGTTTTGTAATTACGTGTTTGTCAGGTTGCAGCTTCTGGTGTGGATGTGTAGTAATTCATGTGTGGTATATCAACAGAAGGTATCTGGAACAAGCTGTAATATTTCTGTATTTGATCCTTTTGGCAGTTCCCTTTGCCCAATGTAGTCTTGTACGCTACACACCAGGAGAATAAGCGCCTTTTTGGATTTGTGCTTAGAACTTCAGGAGGGAGAGCTGAGAGCCACCAAACTTCCATCTGCTATATATTTGAATCAAATAATGAAGGGGAAAAGGTATTGGTGATGGTTATACTTGTATCAGTTTTGAACCTGACGTGGATGCCAAGACATTATATCCATTCAAGCCCTCTAAGGGATTTCTATGGGAGCAGTTTTATTTATGTACTGAACCAGTTAAACCTAACAGTCTAATACCTGCATGGGCTGCAATATGCTATTATATCTTATTTAGGAATCTGTCTTAATGTTAGGGGTATTTTTATTAGGAGTCTTTTTGATTATTTCCAATCTGTTTTGTGTTTAGATTTGTGACTCTGTTGGACTGGCAAAACAAATAGCTTTTCATGCAGAACTGGTAAGAATTGCTTTGGGCAAGGGATACTTGTGATTGGAAGGGAGAGAGTATATTGAACTTGTGTAGTAGAATATATCCTGCAAGATGGTTATAGATGCAGTAATGCTACTGTGGTGTATTTTAACGGATTTGTTTTCTAGAATTTAAACCCAACATAAAAAGACTGACCAACGTCTACTGTGACAATACTGAAGACAAGGTTCAGTTTGTTGCTTTTAACAAACATACCAGTCCTTTAAGAATGATCAAAACAGTGCTAGAAATTGGTAGCGTATCAAACATTTCAGGCTGTTGTTACTTTATTCACATTTTTGCTCTTTAGGATCGAAAAGCATCAGAAAAGCAGAAAGAAATAGATAGAGTCAAAGAAAAACAACAAAAAGAACTGAATAAACAAAAACAAATTGAAAAGGTACATTTCATCATTATTTCTTAAGTTGTTGTTTTTTGTTTGTTTTTTTTTCCTACTTACTTTCTTTTACAGTTTTGTACTCAAAGCTCCACTATCACATCCTTTGGTACCAGTTCCTAGAATGTTCCTTGAATTGCTTCCTGTGCAGATTGTGTGCAGTTTTGTACAGCAGTTTTTTAGAAAGAGCTCCTCTGAGAAGATAAACCACAAAACTTCTTTATTGGGATACTGAAGAGCTATTCTTGAAGGCGCACCTATTATCACAGGCCCAAAAGAATTTTGTTTTCTGGTGAGGGTTCAGTTACAGAGTGAGGACAGGGTTGCAGGCTGTATATGAAGATACCTGTTCAGAGCTGCTGTGTTTTATGGGTTATAGGTTCAGATGTGTTAAGGGGTTAGCAGTTCTAATAACCAGCTACTGAAATGTCAGCAGTTTGGTTTCCAATTCAATATTTTCATTCCCTCTGTACAGAAAGGTGCCCATTGTGTTGCTGGCTAGGGCCTGGCGGCCGGAAGATATCGCGATGTACGGGAAGCTAGGACCCCTCTCCTGACAGCCTGA
>JANHFX010022369.1:52943-76793 GCA_027560015.1 Chloroceryle amazona | reverse complement strand
GTGTCAGGTGCAGATGGACTGCACGGTTATTGGGCGGTAGCAGTGTGCTTTCGGAACCAGGTTCCTACGCCTTTAAACGGCAACACCATTGATAGTATTAAAATATACATTTAGAAATCATGATATCCTGTTTCAACTTTAGATGGCTTTAATGTTAATAATCTTTTTCTGATTTCTCACTCCCACCTTCTCAAATTAGGACTTAGAGGAGCAAAGCCGGTTGATAGCTGCTTCCAGCAGATCAAACCAGAGCAGTGGAGAAGGACAAGTTGTAGTCCTTAGCAGCAGCCAGTCAGAAGACAGTGATTTGGGAGAAGATGGAAAGAAGAAGAGAGAATCTGAAGCCTGAGGTTGCCTGCTCTATTAATATTGGAATCATGGATATATCTGGTGAAATGGCACAAGTTCTACATGAAGTGAAATTTAGGTAGAGGGTCTGTTGTATTATATAAAAGACTACACAATAAGGAGACCCTATTATGCCTTGATTTTTCTTTCTCAATTAAGTGATTTCCATTTTCATGTCAGTATAATTTCTCTTTTGTATGCCAGATGAAGTATGGTGATGCTACCATGTCTATTAAAAAATTGTTTTCTCAAGGCTCCTTGGCAGTATGGAAAAACTGTGGGGTTTCTTTACCCCACTTACCTCTCTGTGCAATTGCCTGCTCTTGAAGCAAAGCTTAAAATTCTCATTAGAATTCAGAAGTACACTGAAATTTGTTCTTTACACGGCAGTATAGAGAACACCTTGCTGGAAACAAAAGTGGCTGCCCAAGTAAGACAGTGCTAAGCTTTACCAAATTTGTTGCACGTAACTGTTCTTAGGTGTAGGAAGAAAAATCCTTATTAACATCTGTGAGATGTGCAATAGTTCTAAACAGAAAGATCTTAGTTTTTATTTTATGCTGCACTGTATAATAGCATCTTGATTTTTTTTTTGGTGAAGACAAAGCTGAGACGACTTTTAACAGGAGAAAAAACCCTGTCAGACCTAGATGAGAGTAGATGCTTCTTATCAGCAGCACTTTGCCACATGAGGAATGTATAAAACATTCCTTATCAAATGAAAAGAATACTGTATATATTCTTGTAGCACAAGTGCCATGTTCTTGGTTTTTTTTCCCCAGTATATGTAATAAAAAGCTGTACACGTTTGAGTTTACTTTATATAAAACATGCTTAGAGTTGCAGGAAGATCTTGAATTCCATAATTTGAAAAACTTTCTGACTACGTAAATGCCTTGCCACCAGACACTATATTTACTGAGAATTAGTGAAGGCTCTTTAAGACTTCTCATGGAAATTGATTTTACAAACAGAATGTACTATGGCTGAAGCAAGAGCCTCTGCTAATCCTATATCCTGGAGTCAACTCTGTAAAGCATTTTTCAGAGCAGCATCTGTTTACAGCTTGTAATTCAAACTCTGCCTTCCATACCCTATGTAATATTTATTTTGTATAGTACTAAATGTGCATTCACCTTTTGATCCAGAAGAGAAAACTTGTTTGAAGAGAAATATTTATTTTTGCACTAATTCCTATAAATTCTAAAATCCAGTGGAACAGAAGATATCTCTCTAATAGTGGCATGAAAATGACAGGAAATATAGAGAATATACTTAGACACAGAGTTTTATTATAGCAGTTATGAGCATGTTACAGCTCATTGCAGGGTATTTCTGGTGTTCAGGACTAGAAGCAATTTCCAGAATACCTGCCATCAGCTGGTGGTGGCCCAGCCCTTCATCTTTATCAGCACTGAGCAAGTGGGGAATCTCGGCCGCCATGCTAGATGGCTGTAGGTGCACAGAGGAATCAGTACCCTTAGCTCTCCTCACGTGCTGGCCTGGCCCTCTGGGCTAACAGAGCCAGGCTCCTTGTGACCTTTATGCTGGAAATACAGATTTCCATGTAGAAACTCCCTGTGTCTGTCTCCTGTCACAAAGGAGGAAGGGGAGCAGCATCCGCCCTTGCCCTGCCTGGGCAGGGCTAACAGAATCTGCTGCACAACACTGCTACAGCAGCAGGAGCTAGAGGAGCACTCAGAGCAGATGTTACTGGCACCACAGCCATGAAGGGCTTGAGCAGCCTCAGAAGGGATCAGGAGGAGGCAGAGGGGGAGGCTGAGCAGCCTCCAGGTTCTCTTCCCAAGCTAGTTAGCAGCTCCTGTTCCAGTACACTTTTCACCCCCAGAGTAGCCAGTCACTTCCACAAATGGCTGCTTGTGATGTTGCACAGTCAGGCCCAGTGGTGTTGCCTTGTGGACAGATTTGGCTAGCACACCATCACATGGACCACACAAATCTAAGGCTTTTTTTTCTAAACAGGAGTGTCATTTTATTTCATGGATAGCCGCCTCTTCTCAGGTATTATTCTGAAGAAACTGGTTTTATTCTTGCTAACAAAAAAGTGCAGAGGCAGCAAATCCATTTTTTTTCCCCTTATTGTACCTAAATCAAGGCTTAGAGGTAGTTGCAGGGCAGCAAGTTTGAATCGGAACAATTTGCAGATAACACACTTTCTCTTTGTGACTTCTTTTGTGGTTTTTGTTTTTTGGGTTATTTTGTTTGTGTTGTTTTGGGGTTTTTTTGTTGGTTTTGTTTGTGTGTTTTTGTTGTGTTTTTTTTTTTTTTACTTACTGATATTTCTGGTTTCTGTGAATATGCCAGCAGAGCTCATGGTTACAGTGTTTTACTATATCCTCCTCAAACACACAGTGAAGATGAAGTAGTTTTGAAACAGCACAGGAAGAACATGAAATCAGAGGTCTCAAGTTTCTAGAGTCTAGTCCCCCAGCCTGATTAACACTGACTGTGTTAAGCAATTTAGCTGCAGTTGCCCCAGCTCCATAAGGAAGATTTAACAGATTAACAATCTCATCAAACAGCATCTCTGATGTGTAGCCTGTTTTGCATTAGCCTTATGGAAAAAATTCCAGAAAACAGAATTACTCTATTTTCTTCTTGAAACCTACCATCACTGCTTTAGACATAGGTCTGCAAAGATGAGGAAGAAAGTGGGAGAATAACATTGGCATATGAATTTACTGTCAGATGGGATTTTTCAGATTTAGCAATCTGATTGGAATTATTCCATTTGCTTTTCAGGCTTTCCAGCTATGCCATTAAATGCAGTTTTCTAAAACAGCATAGGAGTGAAGTGCGTTTCATTTGTGTTGGATGTTTCTCAACCAGTAGAAAAGGGGAAGTGACTGAAGAGAGAGGTTAAAGGAAACAGACTGATCGGCATGAATGGGGCAGAGTTTTTTGCTTATTTAGGAGTTTCAGTGGTGGAAATAAGCAAAAAGATATAAAAGCATCTGGGAGAGTGGTGAAAGCTGCAAGAGCAAATGGCAGGTCAGAAGAAGAGAGGAAGTTGAATGGGAATGGTGCAATGAGTTAGCAGTGGTGTGAGAATTACTGAGTTTTGCTTAAGGGGAGGAGCACATGGCTCTCTAATTAGAATTACCTTAAGGCAATAAATACCTGCTGAGGATTTATCCCTGCCCTTCTCCCCAGATTAAAAAACTACTTGGTACCATTTTTCCTGTGTGGTTTAGAACTACTTAACTGGAAAGCATTTTTGTTAATTAAAAAAAATTAAGAGCGCCCACTGTTTTCCTGGAGAGTATAAAATGCTTCATGTTCTGGGGACTATTGCAGCATGATTTCACCACCTGAGCATTTTATTATTGCAAGTAAATTACTGGTTGGTTTCCTTCCCTGTAATTTATTTCCTCTGATGAATATTTCCTACTGCCTTTTACTTGCAGGCTCATCTTTCAGGCGCTTCCAGTTGAAGCTGTAGTTTGCTTCATTTGCATCTACTATTATTTCAGACACTCCTGAAAATATTCTTTAAAGGGACTTTACATAGGTACTGGATCAGGAGTGTTGTTTAATACTGATTTTTTTATGCTGCTAATTGCAGCCTCATAGTTCTGCAACACACTTTCCTTTAAGTAAGGGATATTAGGTTCGTTACACTATGTAGATTTACACAGCGCAGACCAAGCAAGTGTTTTCAGCTGTTTCAAGCTACATACATTCTTTATGTGTGTAAGGGCATGACTCTCAACATATAGAAAGCTTGCGCGTGGGTATGCATTTTATTGCACTATAGACAATACCTAGCACTCCTCCATGCCCACTGATAGATTTCCTAAAGTTTAAATCAGAGGACACCTTAAGCATCACATACAGCTTAGCCATATATAACTGGTTACAAGTGGGTACTGTAAGCCATTTGAATTTGATAGTCTATTACTTCCTTAATCTGTGCAGGTTTGAAATTTACTATCGAACAGTAAAGTAACATTTAAGAGTTAAGGAACACTACCCCACTACAGTGCTATCAGATTTCATTTTTATATGAATGTAAACCTGGAGCTGAAAATCCTGAAACAGATGAAGCTATTTATGAAAACAGAATTTATGTACATTGACATAAAGAAACAAATTTGACTCTGCATATGCTTAAGGTAAATTCTGATTAATTAGCTGCACAGAATTTAGGAGAAGCCAACAGAAAAAACCATGTCACAATATCATCCATAGTTATTTTAGAAATAATTCACATAGAGAAAGAAAACCAGCCTCTGCTCAGTAGAGACGTTGTCTAACAGCAAGAGCTGATTTTATATTCTTTCTGTTGTTCTGTTCTACAAAATTTCTTGCAAGTCAGCTAGTCTCCAACACTTCTTTTTAACCAAGCAGTAAGTTGATTCCCATCCCACCCCATCCCCTCCTGCCACAGTGGTATCTGAGTTGTCCTGATAGGAACAAGTCAGTGTGTCATTGTGAATGCACTTGTATTCCTAATCATGTTTATATTGCAAGCCAAGGATTTTGTACAATCTTTCAGATCATTTTATGATAGAGTGGAGTGGTCAAAATCTTACAATGATATTCTGGATTGGTCCTGTTCTAGTGATGTGTGATTTTTGCAATGTTTGAGACTGACTTGCACATTTTCCCTGGGTAGCTGTATTAAAAACCTCCAATGGCATACTTAAGTCAACTTTGATTGTTGTGTCTTAATCTTGGAAACATGGATAGTAAACATGTTATGCCAGGGCTTCAGTGAGCATTTTGTAGATTAAATAAAAGCTTAACTACAGTAACTTTCTGGGTAGGATTTGTACTTATACAAAAACCGCCTGCATTTTTTCATAATACTGACTTCCAGGAGGTACCATTATTGGTGACAGGATGCATTCCCTTATCAAACAAGGTTTTTACATGTTGTTATATCCTGCAGCTGTCAGTGCATCTCAAGTCTCTTAACTGTAATCATGTTAGCCAGATAACCTCAGCGGAAGTTACTGTACTTGGGAATGCTGATAACATATTTCTGTAACAATCAAAGAAGGAACATAAGAAGAAAATCCTTACCAGGGCAGCTCACTGTTTAGCGCTCATGTTGTGTAGTCAAATGACAACACGTAGCACACTGCGAGCTGTGGTTACGACAGTGGTCAGAATTCACGTGTACAGAGGCTATACCAGCACAACCATTAACATGGGTACTGATACATATCTTCACAGGCTTCATTAGTTTAACACCGTGTAAAAAGCAATGGGTCATAACTACATAATGATTAAATTTGTATTTTATAAGGTTTGTAGATTTTTCTGGGGAAAAGCAGACTTTTGAATTATATAACTCCTGTGACAAAGATGCATGTATAACTAGAAAAAAAAATCTATGCTTACTTGATAATGAAGGAATAAATACTCCTAATGCCAAGTGTGTTGATGATTTTTTTTCTTAAAATATAGACCTACATCTGCTGTATTGCTAGAAAAAACAGGGATGCTGTGGGGCTGGGTGGAGTATGCAAGACTTCCTAAGACAGCTGTGACTGCTTACAGATAATGCTCCAAAAACTTAGGCTCCAGCTATCAGAAGAGAAATGCCAAAATTTGCAAGATGGGTTTTGACAGCACTGTAAAAGGAAAAACTCTTTCTAGAGAGAGTAATCAAAATACATGATGGGTCAAGCATAGAAATACCCGAGAATGAGATGCAGAACTAACCCATCTTTCAGAAAGAGGGCTGCCTTGTTGAAAGATAGGTATTTCACTAGCTGCTGTGATAAGCAGAGGTTTCTATAGCTGTTAATCCCATTTCACTGCTTAGAATGCGAGATCGCTTAACAGGGTGAAAAAAAAAAAAAATCTACTTAAGCTGCTCTTCAGAACTTCACTATAGGACTTCACAAATAAAAAATACTTCTTGTCAAGAAAAAGGGAAGTACAAGAGAAAAAAGTACTATGTCCCTCCCGTTCTTGCTTTGGTTCAATCCTTGATCTTTAACTAAACCCTGAGTTTAGCCCTGCTATGGGGATAGTGTTATCTGTTAGTACAGGCTCTAACTTAGAATAACACAAGGTTTGCAGCCTTTCATTTTACAGTTCCTTAACTTTTCACACTAAACATTTAAAGTACTACTGCCATAAATTTCAGATAGTTTATATGCCACTAGATAATGTAGAATGGGATCACTGATACTTACATTTTGGGGTTCCCCCATTTCCTTCAAGGGTTGAGGGGGAAATGTTGGTATTCCTTAATATACATAGGAGATAAAATTCCAAAAGAAACAAGTGGCTGCACAAGGCAGTCTTATCCATGCCAACATTCCTTTCAAGATACGGCACTAGTAATTACGTACAATTGAGGTTGTAGGTTCCTGTGAAGTCTTCTTGTCCATAAAGATCATATTCCTTGTATACTACGTAGTCTTTCAAGCAGTTAGGCAGGGGAAGGAAGGTCATGAAGACAGGACAACGGAGACGTAACTGGCCCATGCATTCCCGTATTTTCAGACGGCAAAGATGCTTCAGAGAGCGAGGATTTCCTAGAAATGTGAAGGTGAGATTGATATTGGTAAGTCACTAATTTTTTTTCAACTTATTTAGTCAATATTCTGCTACCTTTCAAAAGCTTTGTTCACAATTTTGCTGCGTATTCATTCTGGGAATAGACAGATAAAATGTGGCTGTTCCTGGACAACCAGACACAGCAGGATCTAGCCTTTTTATCCCAGGCCATACATCTCTCAGTTTTAATAACTGACAGTTAAATCAACACATTTTGTTTCTGTTTAATTGGCTAAATGCAGATTAATACAAGTTTAAGTAGTAAAACTAGGGGAATGTACTTTCAACCTTAAATAGCTGGTGTCAGTTTTCTGTCAACCTGAAGAAACTACTAAAAGTAGAATTTTAAGTCACTACTTCTTAATCTACATACAGGGGGGAAAAAAAAAAAAAAAGACAATTAATTCACTCAAAATTAGTGACTTATTAGATTTGTTCCATCAGCTTGTGGCAGGGGAAAAGCTTTTCCCCCCTTGAGGATTCCATCATCTGCATTTTAATTAAAATTCCCAAGCGCTCTACATAAATTGTTCAGTTACTGTCATCCAGACTTGCAAAAGCAGAGTAACTTTAAATCCTACACAGACTTGATTTTTAAGATATCTCTTACTGTCAATTTGCTTAAACCACGTCAAGAAAAGCACCATTCTGAGGTAAAGAAAATTATAACTACCAACGTAAAGGACCCCAGTCCCAAAACAGCTTGTTTGTCATTTCAGATGTAAAGAACAGATACTTACTTAAAATCAAATTGATGTCCGGCCAGAGTTCCTGTTCTTTGAGAACTGCTTTTAGCTTCCCACAGATATTAACGTGATCAACATAATCTAACATGACTCGCACTACTTTCCCAGACAGATGCTTCAACCATGACAAGGTTATCACTTCACAGAACTGATGGAAACAAAACATTTAACAGGATAATATTCAATACTCTTGGTAAATAACTTCCACCTTTGCAGGACAAGAGCAATTAAGTAACTTGAGCAGAACACCAGGAAGAAGTGCTCTGAGGATGTCACAGCTTGCATTAAACCTTACTTCTAGAACATGAAAGTCTGAGAGATTTTGTAGTAGAGCCAAAAAATAATTTAAGCAGATGCATATTTGGTAACTTAAGTGCTTAAATAGAAGGGCTGCCACTCCCTAAGTGGAATTTTCAGTTGTGTCCCTTCGTGCTGAACAAGGGGATGCAGCAGCTCAGTGCATGCCATACCCCCTTATCTTCAGGTTAAAAAAGGGTTTATTACATTCAAGTGGACGTCACAAACTGCAAAACAATGATGCTGATGGATGTCTCTAGAAACCTTTTTGGATTGGTCCAGGATTGTTAATTTCTGCTCAGTGCTTATCATGCCAGGTCCAGGGGGTCCTTCCAACAGCCTTCCAGTGTTAGTGTTGGGATACAAGACAACCCAGCCAGCCATCCTGCAAGTCCCTGGTTTCACAGCATGGACAAGATTGCCCTGGAGAGCCAATTTGGTACTGATAATTAATTAGCATATCATGAGTGGTATTTTCACAATTTAAAAATGCTGTTTATGATCATTTGCTGTCATGAACCAAGCCACATGGCAACATATATTTAATTTTAAAGTCTAGTCTACTCCTATCTTTCTGTGTAAACAGTCTTACAGTTTCAAAACTTCCTTTTCTGACAATGCATTATGTACATTTGCATTTAGTTTTAGGTGGGATACTGGTAGTAAACCAACATATGATGCTGATACACTTACCATTGTATCATTGATAACAGTAGAAGTCCATCCGTCAGTCACATACTGGGAATGTGAACTGTTTCCCTGGGGGCAATCAAAGCAACGGTGCACATCATACCCATAGTTCATCAGCATTCTTAGCATGACTTCATCTTTCAGCGCATACTGTAGAGCTGATGGAAAATGTGTTGTGTTCACTCTGCAGAAGTAATTGACGTTAGCCCCATGTCGGAGCAGTAGCTTCATTAACTCATAGTTGCCCATTCTCAAGGCTATTTGGAGACAGTTGATGGGATCTTGGTTTGTCAGAGCTCCAGCATTCAATAGCAACTGTGTTGAACAGATATCCCCGTTGGAAACAGCAAAGTACAAGGCTGATTTCCGGTGGTCATCGTAGCCTTTGCGAACTCTCTGATCCAGCATAAAATTGGCATCAAACCCAGATTTGAGGAGAAACTCAAGGCACTGAGGATGTGCTCCTGCTGCTGCTGAGTGAACTGGACTTATCCCACTTTCTTTAATGGCATCGAAATTAGTAACTGGAACTAATTTTTTTAGGGCTCTAAGAATTAAAAAAAGAAGAATCTCAGAATCTTAAAACATACTGGTTCATGTAGCTCAATCTTTGAATTTCTCTCTGCTGCTAGGCTTCAGAATTCATCATAAATGTATAAGATTGTCTTAATCTACCAAACCAGTATCCTGCCACGCTATACCTCTTCACTGACTTTAAATGCTAGCAATTCAATTGTTACTGAGCAATGGATATTGACTTTACACCTATTACATATAAAATATTATTCTTTTGTACTATTACTCCTGAAAAACCCCATTCCTTGCAAAAGGAATGATTCCTTCTTAACAGAAGCCTCTTCTGAATGTTGAGAGCACAGTGTTATTGCTTAACCTACAGCAATTAGGGAATTAACAGAATACAACATATTATAACATTAATACAAATAATACATAATTCTGTATATACATTTAAGTTTAAATATAATCAATATATAAAATATTAACATAGGAATTATGAATCCTCAGATTGTTGACAACAATGCAACATTTCTAGTACTGAAGACTTGTTTCTCACTCACTGTGATTTTAGCAAAAAATATCTTCCAGTAACTTTCCTGTCTTTAAAACAGGGATAGCTCTTATCCCCGAAGTATATTTGTTTATTTAGTACATTTACCTTCCTGTGATGAGGTGGAGATGAGGCACACCCAAAGCGAGGATGTTCCAAGGCCCTCAACATCAGAGTTAACAGTGTTACTATTTGTGACAAGTGAGAAATACTTAAGAACTTGTATGTTCATCCAGAATAATGAGTATTTTATCCTAATGGTCTCTTATTTTCAGACATAGAAAACTCGTATTTACATGGTCAAAAATAATTCCTTCCACAAAAGAACATATTTGCTGCCTGCTTTGAGTAAGGCAGAAGTAGCAAAATTAATAATTCTGGTATCACCATTACTTGATTATTAAATATATTAACTCACAGGAAGTGTCCTCTATAAGCAGCTCTGTGGATTGGCAAATGACCTGAGTGCTTTGGTACATTGGCATCAGCCCCATATTCCAGTAAGAGACTCAGAGAGTCTGGGTTTCCTCCTCCTGCAGCTTCAAACAATACAGAAGCACAATCCATTGCCTGTGAAAGAACATCTGCACCTGGAGATGAACATCAAGGATTTTCACATTAGTCACTGTAAATAGCCATCAGTAATGAAGATCTCCAGCCCTTCAGTTACATGGTATTTTTGAATTCTATTCTTCACCAGAAAAAAAACACTACAAGCTTAAAACTTCACGTTGAATCCCTGATTGCATATGTGTTTTTGTAATAACGAGATGATCCAAATTGCTTTGAACACAGTTACACAGTACAACTCGCTGCTAGAACGAGGTAAGCAAGGGCTTTGGTTCTTATTCATACAAATAATTCTTTTTTTTCGGTACATACCATGCATTTCTATTCTTCTACTTTACAAAGGCCAGACAGATAGAATTGTAAATATGAGAGAACCCAGCATCAAAACGGTTCATACAATCCAGTTCCAGTGCTGCTGATCTATCACATAAAACTTCCCACCGTGTCTTATCAGGCCTTCCCTAAAGCAACCTATCTATATGAGTAAACAGCATTGCATTTAAAAACAACTAGAACTACTCACTAAAATATTAATATATTATTTGAATATTATGAAAATGTCATCTGTATCAGGCCTTTAATTAACCATCACAACACTCCTCTTGGTGCAGATAGCATTTCATTTTCTTTAGTAAGGGAAGTTACACCTTCAGAAGTAGCAGTAGAGGTACCATACAATAACCAGTTTTAATCCAACCACAGAACTTTCAGAAGACTAGTAACAATGTGTGTAAGTGGGCTAACTACTTTCGAGGGAATATATATGTGTGTACACATACATGCATATATATACATACACACCTTATAGCATGGAATTTAGATACTAGCAGTTCTTTATCTGGACCTTAACTGACATGATTTGAGAGTCAAATTCTTCAAATAAATTAAAATGCTGTCTAGAACCACAAATCATCTCCTGCAAGGGTCATATTTACTTGCCATTTTGCGAAGGACTCGCTGATTACTACTACAGATCACTACAGGTAAGCAATCCCTAAAAATACATTTTGGATCTGTTAACACTACAAGCTGTACACTCAGTAACATGGTAATGGTTCATCTCCTCAGTTCAGTAATGCAAAGCTTTACTGGATAATGAGCTAAGAACAGTATTTTTTTGTCTCTGCATTTAGGAATAACTTTCTCTATGGGAAAGAGGATTCACTTTGTCCCACTGGGCTTTAAATATTTCAGTACTAGCAAACATGGTTTACAATTTCTACTCACTTGAAGAACATCACCACTGAACCTACATGTTACTAAATCAATCTACTGAGTTGTAAAAGAGAACTACAGAATAGCAGAGGTTAAGAAGGACCTCTGGAGATCACCCAGTCCAATCCTGTGCTCAAGAAGGGTCAGCTATAGCAATTACTCAGGACAGTGTCTAGTCAGGTTTTTCATATCTCCAAGGATGCAGACTCCACAACTTCTCTGAGCGACCTGTTCCAATGATCAACTGCCCTCACATAAAAATGTTCCTATGTTCAGATTTTGCTAGGTTTCAGTTGGTGCCCATTGCCTCTTGTCCTGTCATTGGGCACTGCTGAGAAGGCCCTGTCTTCTTTACATCATCCAATCAGATACGTAGAACACTGTCAAGATAGACCCCGGTCCCAAGCCTTTTCTTCCTATAACATTCCATGTGTTAAAGTCTCACCTTTTTGCAGTAAGAGCTCCATGATTTCTGTATGTCCAGCCTGCGCAGCCAGTGCTAGAGGTGTGAGTCCATATCCACTGCGAGGGTCAGGATCTGCTCCAGAATGAAGGAGAAGCATCACCAGATCCTTCCTGCCTATTCTGGCTGCCTCATGTAAAGCTGTTCTCTTGTGGACACACTGCAAATTCACTTTCGCACCATAATTTATCAACAAGGAGGCTATCTCATATGAATCATGTTTAATTGCTGTAAGACAATAAGGGAAGTATCAGCCAGAATGTTTTTCAACACGATCCTATCCACTACAGCTTCAGTTATGTGTCAGCCTAGGGAATCTTGAGCTGTTCCTGGCAGTGCTAGTTATACGCTGAAGAATGTCACACTACATTAAAAGGTTGACTTTATCAACAAGTCTGTTCTTTGTTTCCAGGATAATATTAACTATACATTAACTAAAATTACTTTGCGTAATTTTATGGTAATTTCTTTTTCTCTCCATAATTCCCTGTTGTGTTTGGTAATGCAACTTTCATTGCCACTAGATGGTGATCAAATACAGGGACTTGGTACGGTCAGGAGCTGTCTTGCTCAGAGTGCTCGATTTAACCTTCCTAAACAGCTACCATAGTACAAAACAGTTGAAAATGCCCGTGTCATGTGCCACCTTAGCTTAATAAGCCTGATTGGCTAAGTCAGTAAGGATCTTAAAAGTGTAATTTGCACTGGCTCCAGTGGATGGATTGAAAAGGCAACGCTGTTCCCTCCATCTTTGACCTTCCAGGTTGCGTGGGGTAGAACAGTGAGTGCACTTCACTCCGACAGAGCAGGTAGATAAGCTTCATGTGCCACAGCTTCTTGAAATACCACTGACAGCATACTATAACCTGTGATGTCCCATTAGCTGTAACCTGCATGGCTGCTTTATAATAAATTTATGGGATAAATTCCATACCTCCCCCTCTTGGGGGATGATGGATTTGAATATAGTGCACTATACATGTTTTCTGAATAGTCCTAACTAGAAGCTTTAGTAATTTCACAAGGATGGGATGGGGTCCTACAGATGGTTGGTAGGCTTTTTCCTCTTCTTTTAACAATAGTTTTGAAAAAAAACACTCTTCCAGTCTGGAAAAGCTTACAGGTTTGTCCAAGAAACTTACGGTGCTCTTTTAGAACTCAGTTATTGAGAACATGCCTTTGGTTTTGTTTTTTTTGTTTGTTTGTCTGTTTGTTTTTTTTTGGCTAGGACTCAACTCAATAAGAAAAATAGCATCAAAGAATAATAGCATTATTGCCCAAACTAAGGAAAGCAAATTAAATGAACATAGAACATTTTGGAAAAACATCTTGGCAAAATAAGGTTCTTTCCAAATCCAGAATTGCAGTTCCTGTTCATGATGAAATTAAAATGGCTTTCACAGTAAGAGTGATACTAGCATATGGAACCTTCTTCAATTGGAAAAATTCAAAGGGAAGTGAACTGAAAATTGAGGCCTGGCTAGCTTCCTCCCTTGTCATACTTGGATTAATTCCAGCAATGTCTGAATAGGCACATTCACTGGTTTATATTCTATGTTATGAAGATACATCAGGCTGGTTTGCTGTTAATCTCTGAAAATTAAAACCAATTGCCATGTTTTTTTGAGAAAGATAAGCTGATGCAACAAAAGAGATACCAAGCAGAGGAAGACTTAGGGAGAAAGCTATTTGATTCTTTGAGGAAAAAGATATATGTTCAGCCTGAACCTCAAACTCTTTGCAACTGAGAGATGGAAAATGGTAGGCATCTGGAGCTTCCCTGCACTAAGGGAAGAATTTTAGTTTCCTCTCATTCTGTTTCCCATACTTCAGTAGACTAATAAGGATTATACTTTAAGTAATAAATAATGCTAAGAACTTTGTGGTGACAGTCCCTCACTTGGATGTGTCAGGCCATTTAAAGCCTTGATGGAGTCTGAAAAACATACAGGGACAGATACATTCAATACTAAGATGAATATTTTTTGTTCCTTATAGTAAAGTATTAAATATTGACTTGAAGTCAAATATGTTAAACTGAAACCTGAAATGTGTAACTATAATCTCACCCTATTTCCTTACCTCTCCACCCCTAAATAAGGTACTCACCTATAATTAAAGGAGAATCTCCCTCTTCATTCTTAACATTGGGATTGCAGCCATTCATCAGGAGAATGAGGACATTGTTGACAAAGCATTTTCTTACTGCCACCAAGAGAGGTGTTTCCCCTTTTAGAGTGGTCTGTTCCCGCATAATGGCACAGGAGGCTGAAATACAGCAGACCAGAACACACTTGAAGCTTCATCAAACCCAACTTTGTCAAACTTTTTTTGGTGGAAACTCTGAAGGACTCTGTACCTTTCAAAGTTATTTCAAGGACATTCTTATTTAGCTGTGCTGCAGCTTCATGCAGAGGAAGCCAGCCTTGCTGATCTGCTTCTTCAAAAGCAAAACTGTGACTCACCAACTTCATCAGAGCCCCTTCTTGGCCTGTGATATTTTAAAGACAGGCATATACCCCATTACTCATCGTAGAACAAAACTCAGGCAACTAATATATTGATTGTATATTTTCCCATCAGTGTATCTAGAATAAACAATCTGCTTTGTCAAAGCAATTTTTTCTCAGACGATAGTTTACTTGAATGGAATAGTCAATGACTGACACTGACTCACAAATCACTTTGAATTATACATTGAAAATAAACCTTATTTATAATAGTAATGTTATATTTCAAATATAATCCTCTCAGGAGAAATACTGCATGAAAGTTTAATGTATAAACAGGCGTCCTAGTGAAACTATAGGGAAAATATTTAGTTTGGCAAAAGTAAAAAGAAGCTGATTTAACAGGGATGAAACCTATCTCATTATTCCTGCTTTCACTAAAAATCTTTAATCAACACAAGTCATTATGTTTTCAGTTCTGTATCTCATCAAGAAACAGTAAAACTTTCTTGTCTGGAAAGCCTTTTTAAGTAGAAGCCTGGTTTCTGCTCTTTTTATCACATCATTCCTGGGAGAAGCCAGTCTGCCCTTCCCTTAGTTATAGCTATGGGGTGAGGGGACAGACTGCTCTCAGTCTCTGCTGCTAAGTTCTCCTACATTTGCAAGAATTACATATTCATAAAGCCAGACAGCAAGTGTAACTAGAGTTTAGATACATTCTCCATTACGTATGGAACATTTATAGCATTTGATTTTCCAGAAAAAGACTTGGTTTCCTGATTCCTATTTTACTAAATATCTCTATCACTACTCTGATGTAAGGACTGGACTGAAGATTTCCCACTACCAGACAAGTGTCCAAACAACTGTGCTACTTATGCTCATTGTTTAGCTGTATCTGACTCGGCCTATGAAGAGACTATACCACAAAAAGTAAAAGTTTACGAGGACCAGACCAAGAGCATCTCATACGGAAATACACTCAAGTTTGGCAGTTAAGGAACAATTCTGGAACACTCTTCAGGTAGAGAAAGGATTTTAATCTGGGTATCACAAAATGGCAAATGCTTTTATGAAGCCTTAGTTAACTAGAGGCCTTGCCATCATTTTGCTTATTTTACAAAAAAGGTCTGGTATTTTCCTGTAGTTTCAAGAGTTGAAACACTGGAATCTCTGAGAGGAGTGACAGATGAACTCATCCCATGACAATGTTCCTGTCTAGTAAGTTAGCTTTTGGGTGTCCCATTTTCAGTTGTCTTACTCCTCCCAAGACTATATAAAGAAAAACTGCACTTAAATCGGATGATCAAAACAACTAAAATGTAGGCATTTTTCAACAATGCAATACCCAAGTGATTCCTAGAGGTATAGGCTTAGTGTGGTGTACTTGTACTTAACTGTCCGAATTGCTGCAATTATCATGTCATGTTCTTTACTTGCAATATACTGGAAGCTGCATAAACAGAACAAAAATAAAGTCAGAAGGGAAAATTAATGTGAAGTCCAGGATATAATTATACCTTAATTTAAATACTCAAGTTCTGTCAAAGATTAACACATTGAAACACTTTTTTTGGGTCTTGCCCTACCACTAAAAATATTGGATTTTTCACATAACGGCCATCAATTAAATACTAAAATGAGGAAAAGCTACCATACCAATCTATTTTTACATCACATACTTATCTTCTTCATAAAGTCTTGTACTCATTCAGATATTGATGTAAAACATTATCTGAAAGTTTCATATATTCCATATTTTCAAGAAAATGGATATACTTTTTTAGGGAGAACTTGGAACATGTGATCTACCAGTGGTTTCCAGTATCCCCGAGACAAGGTCAGAACAATACAACATACAGAGTCACAAAGGAAAATAAGGTTACCACATGCTTAGAATGGCACCAAGAAAATATCCAAACCAGAAGTAACAACTTGTTACCTTTCAATCTCTGTTGCATTGACACTTGTTTCAATTTTATGCCTATCTTGTAAGCTTTCCTGAATGGCTCGCTGGGTAGGGATTTCATCAGCAGAATCATCATCGAACACGTCCGTAGAATTATACATGGCAAATCAGCATCACCTGGATCACTTGTTGTAGGGACACACTGCTTTCTAACTGGAAGCAGATGTTAAATCTTCAGGTTAAAACTGGAGTAACAGAAACAGCAATGGCTGGTTAAGTATCAAGAGAAATGAAACATGGTTTAAAATGAATGAATCAGAGTTTCTCCATCTCAAGCTCCAGATCTCTCCTAATTATTTACTGTAATAAATAACCCTTTAAGAATAAAGGTATTCTATTCCAATAGCATGTGCTAGCTTTTATCTCTGTTCCACAGACTGAACATACACAATAGCTACTCGTTCTGGCATTACTTATTAGAAAGTAATAAAAATAAGTAAAAATTGTTTTTTTCAGATAAATAATCATTCCTTCTTAAGTCTTTTAGACACCTAAATATCATCACAATTGTGCTCTGATGTTTCCTCAGTAGAAAAAAAGATGTGCAATAAGACTTGGGACATGTTTTTCAGTTTGTTCATGAAGGGCCTGGAGGTGAAGGGCAAGTGAAGGACATGGAATTTTTTAATAATAGCTTTTTTTCTAAATGTTAAAATTTAAGAAGAAATCATAAAAATTTATTAAGATCAGTCATTAAGTAGTATAATGTGTGTAGGTGTACACTGTTAAATGCATAAGCAGTCACACTGTTCATTTGTATATTCAGATACACACTATTATAGATTAAAATCACAGATGTCTAAACTTCTCATTGTTCTACCTTATCAAAACTTCCACTTCTTCCTTTTGAGAGAGTTGGCCTGGAAAACAAAACAAAGCACAAAAGCAAAACAAAACAAGAACACCAGGGTAAGGTAAAATATAATTAATAAGTAAAACTGAAAAGAAATAAATAAATCTGTGAAATTGATGAGCACAGCAAAATTAAGAAGTTGTCAACATGCCACTTAAAAAGTTTGGAGTAGTTCTAGAAGCATCTTAAATTTGAGCAGCAGTAATTCATAGCAATCCTGCATCATTCAGTTTGTCACCTGATCCATCTAATGTGTGACTGCAAGATCCTGGTCTCTAGTTGCACATGTATCAAAAAGGAGAAATATATTAACAAAATACACAGACAAGTAACTAGAGTATTTTTTTACGCATATAGCACAATGACTATATAAGCATTTAAAATCCAGACTATTTCTTTTCTGTAAAAAGACTACTAATTTTCCTATGAATTGAAAAAAAAACCCCACATTGTTTTTACTCACCTTCTGAAGGAGGGAAGACCTTACACTTTGAAGAGGTGATTATTAAGTTGAAAGTGATATCCTCAGGGTTGAAAATGATATCAGTAGAGCCTATGCCCATTAATAGCTCACTATAAATATCCGATCATGGGACTTTCTCCATGTTCCAAAAAGGTTAGTTATAGTTAATATCCTGATCTGACAAATGATGTCAGCAAAAGAAGAAATTAAATTAAAAATTTAATTTATTTGTAAAAATACTCTTGTTAAACATTTTTGGAATAAGAACTCAAAAACTATAAGTAGCAACTGTTACATTATGGAAAGAAAATTCTTCAGGGCTTTCCTAAGGGAGTAAACTGAAGATACTGTTAGGAGCTTACTTAAGAGACAGCATAAAACCAAAAACTAAACCAAATAAAAGCAAACATAAACAAGTAAATAAAATCAAGCAACAACTAAATGAAAAAATGTTATGTGCTTCTGTCTAATCACAACTCACATACTCATAGAAGTAGAAAAGCAAATAGAACATAAACATACAGAGTCTTTAAAGGGAAAAGCACAGTTTCACAAAGACATACCTATGCTGAAAACTTGTGCTGGTGTAACACACATCAAGCAGTGAAATGAAGGCCATAGATTTGCAGTTATAATAGTGACAGTAGGATGGAGTGAGGCTTTCATGCGCTAAACTTACTCCTACTGTATTTTACAGAGGGATCCTTACAAAGCAATGGTCACAGCTGTGTCTGAAAGCAAGGTGGAAATAGTCTTTTGCTAGAGAAGAATTAGGAAGAATGCTGGAGAAGTTTTACATATTTATTTATTTTTAAGGAAAAAAAAAATTGCAGAGTCAGTGAAGGAACTGAAACCGGACTGCCTTTCTGGAGCATTAGGCAAACAGATAACATTTTATGGTGAGTGGTTATAAGGGATATTTTATCATTTATTCTTCACAGAAACTCTTTGGAGAAAAACCCTTACAAGAAGTACCTACTATAGATAGTTATATGAATTCTCCTATTGCAGTCTTCGCTGTTGCTATGACAGAATGTAGGCTATGCATAAATCCAGACTGAAATCCCAAAACTACTATTAGTAGTTAAGTACTCACTTTCCACTCATGTGACTCAAGACACTTAAGTTTAATGCTTTGAGTTCATTAACTGTAATGTTTCTCTCAGAAATTGCAGCTTATTTTAATTTTCCATTAACAAGTATTTTGTGATATTCAAGTAATGCATAAAATTGATGTTTACAAATTAATAATATTACCAAAGGCTAAAATCCTACCTGTATCATGTATAGATTGTAAAGATGTTAATAATAACACATATTTAAGACAGAATATTGAGAATCAGAAAATACTTGCATGCCCTTCTTTACTATAAAAAAGTCCATATGTTCCTCTTACACAGTACGTTCCACTTCCTCCATAACCAAAAAAAGAACAGGATCTTGTTAAGTCTGTATCTGAACTGTCCAAAGTTAGTCATCCAGCTGGCAGAGCAATGCAACACCTCGCTTGATCCAGTGTTGAACTGGTTTATCCGTGTTAAGTGTCAAAGCAATGACGAAGTTAGTAGAATGTCCAGTAGTAGATAAGACACCTTTACGCTCACTTGTCTTGTAGAGTGGGCAAACATATGCATTACATTTTTTTATGTCTGATTTTGCAGCTAAAAATAACCAACGGAACAATATATTACATTCAGCAGATCTATTGATAAAACATTATCTACATAGAAATACTAAGCATTTAGAGTAAAGCTAAATTAAAATGCAGTCTTATTTTGTGAGTAACATAAAATTCCCTATTTGTGTGGGTGTTTTTTTCCATTTGTGGTTTGTATTGTGTTTAAAACCAACTAATTTATCTACAATTTGTTTCACGACTCACTGTCTTTCTGTAGTTATACCAGTTTTGTAACCCAAGACACATCACAATCTGAACAGTTACATAGTTAAAGCATAGTTTATACACTAGTTTTTAACAGCTCGACAAGAATTCTGGTCCAGCAGCCACGTCACCTGAGATCCAAGGGCACAGCTCTGCAGGAACTCTCTGTATGCCTAGATTGCCTACATGCTACTTGTGCAAAGTCTAAAATCACACGTGTCTGAGCAGATTAATCCAAACTTGAGAGAAAGCACACCCAGAAAAAGTGTAAACATTGTAAGGTTGCCTATTAGCAAATAACATCTGAATTGCAACAAGTTGCAGTAGACAGTCCTGTTTAAGGGAATAAGTAAAACCTGGGATTTACTGCTCCTGATCAAAGGAAACAGAAGTTATGCAAAAATTTCTTACTAGTATGACAGAAAACTAGCATAGCAGCTAAAAATAACCTGAGAAAACTTGGCTAAAACACCACGTCTCTGTAAGTCAATTAAAAGTTCTCCTCAACTTCAGGTGAAGCCAGGAATTCAATTTCCTACCCAAATTAACTTTTGGTTGAAAAACTGACTGTGCAGCACCTCAACTTATTTATAAAAGAATCATTTGACTAGTCTTTTCATCTAGTGCATAATTATAAACATCTGTTGGGGAGGGACAGGCCTATTGTTCAGATAAAATGAGACTGAGTCAAGCTAGCAGGCCCAATTTTTAATGTAAAAAAAAGGTATATCTTCTACACATTAATTCTGTGCTGCATATTTGGGTACTTAGGTGAGGAGAAGAGCATTGATATTCTGTAAAAAGAGGAATTCACTGTTACAACTTTTGTTGAATAGCTCACACTTCAGAGCAATGATACTCACTTGGCTTTATCCAAATGACTGGCATCGTATCAAAGAGCAATTTAGGATACTGCTCAGCTAACACGCCCCTGGTGAGAGAAAGCAACAAAGTCATTATGTGCAGCTTGGTGTTAAAGAGGGGTTTTGTGATTATTTTTGGGTTGTTTCTTGCTAGGTTGTTTTTTTTTTTAATTATTCCTCATTTTCCATGCATGAAAGAGTATTTAATTTGGAATATTATTTTGATAATATGAAACATATAATTTAAAATATTTAAACAAATCTTGTTTGAGCATCTAAGAGAGCTTTCCAAAACCACAGTAAAACACTTGGTTACTAACTTGGTCCTGTCCCAGCGAGCTCCGTCTAAAAATAATCCATTGACATAAACACCATCTTCTGGTGCAGTATCAGCAGTATCCTGCAGAATAACCTACAAGAAGTGAAGGGTTCCATGTTATCAAACTTCCATAGTTTTTTGCTTTTTGAGGTATTTATAATGCCAATAGACCATTTTTTTTAAGATACCCCAAAAAGAGAGTAATACAGTAACACCTTCCTTTTATACAAAACTATAAAACCAGCAGATTTCTGTGGGTTTGTTAATTACTTGATTGTAGATTATAATTCAGTCTTTAATCACACAGACAAATATGTACTCTAGAGGCTGTTCGCTTGAGAGGGGGTCCAGGTCCAGTGATGGAACTACTTCTAATACACATTTTTCGTGATGTTATTTAACATGCCTACCTTATCAAAGGATTAAATGTATGTCTTCAAATTGCAGTGAGTTAGCTGCAAAATGAACCTTCCATTCAGGATTTATTCACTACATTTATTCTTACTGCAACATCAAGACTCAGATTAATAAAATATGCATTTATAATTGATCTCTACCTGAAATTCATACCCCAGAAGGTCAATAGGGATCCTGTGCTTTCTAGCATAGTTTTGCATAGCTCCAGTTAAGAAAGCTTGAGTAAAATAGAATCCTGACAGCCAAAAAACGGCGGGCTTTCCTAATTCATACCAATCCTGTAAAGAGGAAGATGACATAGTCAGAAAGAGACCAATGTCATACTGTTTGACAATTTTCTACATAACTGTACTCAGAAAACTCAAGCAAAGTCTATGACTCCTTTCCCAATACTCCTTTAATGTCAATGACAATTATACAAAGAAGTAGATAAAATAATTGCTAGTACTTCCTCTTGTACATTACCTGTAAGAATTTCAGCCTTTCCAGAAAATCTAGAATATAGCTCCCTAATGGTTTTAGACTTGGGTATGAACGTTTTGCCCAATTCTCAGGAACTTTTCCAGTAAGTAGACTGCTAGACAGAGCCTCCAGTTCAGCATCCATAACAACCAGTCCTTTAATGGCTTTCTTCAGGTTAATTAGTGTGCTACGAATAGTTCGGATTAAGCTAGAATTTAAAATATAAACCAAAATATTCACATGTTTTGCACAATTTGTAAAACACAGCATTCTCACTGAAACAAACAAACAAACGAACAAACAAACAAACAGCAAAACAAAACCAAACCTGGATTATGGAACTTGTATAGCTGCTATATAACTGTGTAATAAGCCATTAGACACATCTGTAAAATCATGGATTTGTGCACTTGTACCGATTTAAGACTAGAAATAGTTGAATAAGTTATTTTGTTATTGTATTGCTTGGTAAGACAATAAATCTGGAACTCCAAATGTATGTATTATATACTAGATGAAAGAAAAAGGTTTAGATTACAAAAGATGAGTAGGATCTGCAACAAAGGAAAACTTGGGAGACTGAAGGCCAGAGAGGGTTATTGAAAATCTGGGAGAAAATGAAGCAGATGATGAAGGAAAAAAAAGAAAAGGAGAACAGAGAAGAATCAGGAAGAAAGAATGGAGAAGCAGGCAAAGATATGAAAGAAAATTAGGAAACAAAGTCAAAAATTCATTTTACCACAAGATCATTTTTCCTGACATGCATCCTACATTCTGACTTTCCACAAGAAGTAATACTGCTTGGACTTCAGATATCACTGCAGTAAATTAGAAGATAACTAATGAAATAAAATATTTAACACAGCATAGGATTTACAGTGTATGATTTGTAAGAAAACTTTTTCTGTCAATAGAATGTTTTCAGTTATATTTAATAAAACACTCTTACTTGTTAAATCTTTCCATTTCTTGCACCAACACAGTGTTCATGCTTTCTTCATATCTCACAGGATATTTACTTAGGCAACCTTCAATGTCAAAATCGTTTGGAAGCTGTAAATGTCAACATATTTGGAAATCATTCAATATATAATAATGAATAGGTTTTATATTGAAAGTATGCAGATGTGAAAAACTGCAGAGCAATAGATACCATTAAAATTTCTGATGAGTTATGTTATCAACACAGTATTTAGTAGCTTAACTCAAATAAAAATTAAGGTATTTTTAAAGTGATGCTTATCTTTTAAAAACTGTTCTTCAAAGTTGTGTTTGCTCTGTTATCTCTCTGTTTCCTATCTCCTACCTATTTAATAAAACTTTTTTCAACCAAAATATAGCTGTGGTCTGTTACAGCTGGACAAGCTCTTTACTTTCATATTGCACTAAATCCCTCCCAGGAGGTTTTCCTCCAACACAAAATCAATTTCACACTGAAGATTCTACTTGCAGAATTTCTGCTTTGTAAAAAGATAAACTGGAATTATTGCTATAACACAGTACCTTGCTGAGAATATCATCTGCAATTTCATAAAGAGTGCTGTCAACACCTCCAGAAGTTCCCTGAGTGCCTCCTCCTTGTGTTAAAAGAAGAGATTCAAAGAGGATCTTAGTTTGCTGAAGATCTTTTGAAATATCCACATTTTCATGCAAACCAAATACCTCTGGTTGCTGACTAAAGGGAAGACTCTAAGACAAAATAAACAATAAACATCTGCATGAGATAAAGCAGCATGCTAGGAATTAGATCCGAGTCTTCTTTAAGAATTTGAGTGAAAAACTACAACTGGCTTCAACAGAAGATGGATAAGGACCTTAGCAGCAGGTATTTGCTGACAGTATTATTTGTGATTGAGCCACCACCTCACTTCAAGAGCCATTTCCAAGGATGACATTTTATCTATGCTAGTTCCTCCTGTCCACTTATTGATTCCCTCTCCCTTGCAGAATCATTCTAGATCATGGCAAGGATCATATAAGGATGTTAGGCAAGAAGCCAAGCACACAGTTTAATGTGCTTCAAAACTACCTTGTCAATGAAGAAAATCCTTAGAATCATGGAATTGTCAGGGTTGGAAGGGACCTTAAAGATCATGCAGTTCCAAACCCCTGACAATGGCAGGGACACCTCCCACTAGATCAGGTTGCTCAGAGCCTCATCCAGCCTGGTCTTAAAAATCTCCAGGGATGGGGCTTCCACCACCTCTCTGGGCAACCTGTTCCAGTGTCTCACC